>BGNK01001062.1:84662-173681 GCA_003297005.1 Symbiodinium sp. clade A Y106 | reverse complement strand
GGGCACGGGGCAGGGCAGCCACACAGTGTGCAAGCGCCAGGCGCCAGAGGAAGGGAGAGCGGAGCCGGACTGTCTCGGCCCAGGGGAACTGGATGCACTCGAGGCAGAGCCAGACGGTCTCTGAGGAGGAACCGGACGCTCGCACGGATCGATGGCTCGCTACGTGGCCTCAACTAGGGCCCGAACGACCGTGGGGGGCAGAACGAGTTAGAGGAAGAGCCTCACAACGAACCTTGAGCCAAAATGGCATCTCTTTGCATACGATGACAGCCATCCGACATTTGCACCTCGACCCGTTTCGTCATGACCGTCATGATCTGGCTTTCTTCGATCCATTTCATGCAATGGTGACCTCGTCGCTCTTTTCAGGCCTTTCGCAGGCGGAGTCATCACATGATTCATGACGGGGCGGCGACCTGCCCAAAAGTTCCACGGAAAGAAAAGTGAAAGGGCCTGTGCTCGCAAGGATGGCAAGACTGGAAGAACGTGTAAAAAAACTGGCAGTGGCCGGCATGGCGGCAGGCCTTCAACGGCAGCCGCGCAAGCGAGCAGGGCAAGGGCTGGCAGTTGTCAAATGCCGGTGCCTCGCTGGGGTGAGTGCAACAGCGGCCTGCCAGGAGCACGACGAAGCGCTGGCAGGCGATGCGCAAGCTGGCAAACGAGCATGGCAGGGAGGCGGCTGGGTTGAGGAGCCGGGGCGGGCCAGCAGCACCAAGCTCCGACTGGGCAGCGCACGCACCCTGCGCCGCAACGGACATGAGGCCATTCCATCGGAGGACCCATGGGCGGAGTTGCACACAGCGGCGGGGGCACTTACTGCACGTTCCCGGGCACCGCTGCCGCGTCAGCGGCTGCGAGCTTGCGCACACATGGTGCTGCTCCTGCCTGCGCGGGCGCATGACTGAGTGCTCGTCGGCACGCAGCCCAGAATGCAGCCGTCTGCACTCAGGAAAGCCCCCTGACCGCCCAACAGGGTGGGTGAGAGAGCGAAAAAGTGCTGCACCACCCTTCACCTGCAATGTTCGCCTTATGGCCTATGGCATTATCGTGCGTGGCCGGGTACGTGCCGATTCGGACGGCGGGACAGTGCAGTGCGTACAGTATTGCAAACGAAGCCATGCGCGTTGCAGATCTGGCAGCTGCGTGCGCTTTTGCAATAGCTCCCCCAAAGGCGAACGAAGTTGGTGCTGCCGAAGGGGACGCCGACGCGACAAAACCGTGGTCCGCCAGGTTCGCCTCACCGCACCAAACGGCCGGCCCAAGCTTTGCGGCGGGGGAGGGTGCGGCATCACGATAAACATGCGTTTTGAGAAGGTTGGCCGCCACTCCGGCGTGCGCCTCGACGATCTTCGACTCGACAAGTTCGGTGACGTCGTCGAGGGCGGCTCGGTGACGAGGTAGAGGTCATCCAAAAAGGTTGCTTTAGAACTCGCTTGCTTGAAGGCGACCTTGTGCTTCGTGCAGGGCATACTATTGAAATTGTGCCAGAGCAAACATTGCCGGAGCCCTTTCGTCGCCTTGTTCGCAGACTTCTCCTTCCGGCACGTCGTGCCACTGCCCTTCGGCATACCAACATACATAGCTGGAGAATGCTGGAGACGGCGCCGTACCAGGCGCGCGCATACAGCACTAGCGAATGGGGCACTTCCCGTTTTGACAGGAATGCCGTGCGGGAGACGGTGTCGGAGGCGCATCGGCCACCTAACGAAACGATCGTGCATCGGCATCCAGCTCCGTCGCAGCTCGCAACATGGCTGCTAAGCAATCTGTCCCGGCACGGGCTTGATCGCGCTTGCAACGCCCGCTAGCTGGTATGGGCGAGTTGGCCGGTCAAACGCATCCACGAACTGCCGGGCGAACGTTCGAGTGACAAGGCGACGCAGCGTGTCCCCGGTACCAATTCCGCATTCCGCCCGCGGTCGCCTGCGTTGGCATGTCGAGTGCGTCGCTACTTACCAGCAGAGTTCGACGGCAGCTCCACACAAACCTGCAGCGGTCCCCAGTTTGGCCGTGCGCAAGGCTTCCGAGTGTTGCGGGTGTGAGGCGCACCGGTTCGGCCGGCCAAAACGACGCCAAATCCGACGCGCCCGGTGGTGCGTTAGCCTCCTGCGGCAACCTGCGCTCGCCACCGGTGACTGCAGAAGCGGCTGCCTGGTCTGCCCTTTCCTGGTCGGCCCTTGCCCCGTGAAGCCGCGTATAGCGATGGGCAGCCGAAACCGAGCGATTGTCGAGCTTGCCGAGGCGACGCTACCTTCTTTGTTGCCGCGGCGTGCCCCGTAAGCGACGTACGCAGGGGTAGACTGGACATTCCCTGGCGGACGGAAGAAAACGCTGCAAAAAAAATTTCGACAGTGAGCCAAAGCGACGGCAAGGTCGCCGTCTCAAGCGATGGGATGATGAACGGGACAAACTTGTGATGTTGCGTTTTCCCCGGCATAATTCATGTCCTGATGTAACACATTCACCAGTGTGGCCTTCAATATCCCTCAGCACGACATGTTGTTCCTTTCCACGGACGGCGGGACTTTTCTGCCTGCACCACGAAGGTCCAGCGAGGGCGAGTTAGACCCCACTCCAACCCACTGCGCCTGTTTGCATGAGGCGTTGCCAATCCGAGAAGCTGAGATGAGCTGAGCATTGCCAAACGCGGGTGACGTCATGGCGGGGATCAGCGAGCTCGAATCCATTCACTCGAAGGCAGACGCATCATCTGCAAACAAGGTTAATGCAGACCCAACCTCGCTGTTCTTTCTACCCCCGAGAGACACAGCACAGTTGGATCACAAGCCTGTTTGGACGGCCACGTTACCCTCGGCGGCACGTGCAGCGTGTCAAACGTCCCAACAAGCGGGAGTTGCCGCCTTTCTTCCACCAAATCCAAGGAGCGGTGGTCGAGCACAGCCAAGTAGTGCACACCTGGCTTATGGACTTTCCAATCCGATCCACTCCGGGAACGCAGGCTTGCTGCCCGAGCCCGTGATGAGTTCATATGTGAATTGCATCTGGCTAACCTTTGCAAGACAAGAGGCTGGGCATCATCGTCATGTCGCTGAAAGGCAGCCGAAACCAATCGACTCCCGAAGTTGCTGGGCAAACTTCATTCCCGCAATGATGCGCTGGGTATCAATGCATGTGTAAGGGCATCTGCACCCGACACAAGGCACCAGAATTCCGACCACGGCGAAGTCGTGATGACCACACCAGGCGAGACGGCATGGCTGCTCCGACCGTACGCAATGGGGTGTAAGCGTGGCACTGGCTGCCACTGTGAGTACAGACGCGAGCTGTCAACATCATCCAAATTTGAAGCATACTTTGCGTAGGACCTGTTTACTAAAATCAACCGGGCATGCTGCAGCCACTTCTTTGCAACACCTCCCACACAGCCGGGGTGGATACCCAAACAACCGTGTGCGTTCGCGTGCGGCTGGATCCGAGCGAGCTTTGCTCGTTGGGTCGCCAGAGCCAGGTCCCTCCAGGCCCGGTTCTGAGCTTGCAGCATAATGCCATTGAGCTGGTCCTGCGTAGGCAGGTCAACGCCAGTCATGGCTCGAGAAAACGGATCTTTTCCTTGGTCCACAGACCCACCGGGCCGTAGCCCTGGTGGTTCCGGGACCTTTCGAGCCACAGCTGAAGCGGGGCTCGAACGATCACAGAGGACCCAGCCTCCAGCAAACACACCGGTTGTTATAATGCACTTCAACCGGACATCACGCGACACGAACGAAATCCAGGATAAGGGATGTTGGTCGACAGACCGTGCGAGCTGTTTTGGGGGAGGCAAGCTCCACAAGCGGACCCATAAACCAGCTGCTTGAATGAGACGCATCGTTTCGGCATCATGCCACCCAGGCTGGCCTTTTGGATCCTTTTGGATACAAACTCTGTTGGGACCCATGCTTGGTGTCCACGTGACCCTAGCAGGCCTGGGCTTCGGCCTTAGGCCTGCGGCACACTCTCGGAGCTCGTCTCTGGATCTGGCGGTGGTGGCCCGGACTCAGATTCTCGCCTTCGCCGGTGTCGGCGGCTGCTTCCCACTCCGCCTCGGCACGAGCAAATTCCTCAACCGCTCGGGCCTCTGGGTCACCGACAAAATGTCGTCCGTGATGCCGCAGATGGCCCTCGCGCGGTGGCTGCTGGCGTTCGGCCCGGACCGCAGAGATTTGCGACGCAGTGCCGTCAACCACGGCGTTCGCGCCTCCCTTCTGCTGGCCTTTCCCTTTTCCTTGTTGTTGTGTTGCAGGTGTTTCTATGGCTCCGGATAATCCAACAAGCGGCCCCCAAGGCGCCGTCATGAAGGTGTTGCATCGCAGCATAAGGGGGTTGGTCTGCTCCCCACCCTCACCGTCATGCAGGCGGCTTTCCTTGTCGAGCTCGGTGTAGGCGTGTAGGCACCAGCCGTGCTGAAAAACTGGCACGCGAAAACGCAGTTGCGCTACAGGCTTGGTGCGAGACATGATCATGTACGGACCGATGTCCAACCTGGAGCGCTGGCGCATCGGCCCGTGTGGTGAACGCTAACGGGCAGGAAAGCAGGCTTCTTGGAAGGCCTCGGTGCCGCTCAGCGAACCTGTTCCGGGACGTGAGCAGCGTGGCCCGGCCGGCCGTCGAGTGTGCTTTCGTCAACGCATTCCTGCCCTGAGCCGGGGTGCCAAAGTTCAAAGCATGCGGGGCGCTAGCTTCGTCGCGTAAAGACTAATTCCAAATGTGCTCGGTGACATGGTCCAATGCGGATATTGCCGAACTCAACGTGCTTCGAGGTCGGCCTGGAAGTCGACTGCTGCTCGTGCTGCTGCTGCCGCTGCTCCTTACCCCTGCATACGCGGGACTACTGTACATGGAGCTACTACAGGAGTTTGTCAGGCTCACTTCCGGCCGCTGATCGATCGAGATCCTCTCGCTGTGGCGGTAGAGGTGATCTTTTCAGCGTCTTGTCTTTCCCCTGACGTGATGACATTCCCCGCGACTTGGATTCTCTCCCGAAACAGATGAGGGAGAAGGATTCTCGTCTTCGAAGGAAACTGAAGGAATTTGCAAAAGAACAGATGACCAACCGGTTAAGACAGTTCCAAGATGGAATGAATCAAAACGTAGTTGGTTGGTTGAAGCACGTTGAAACCCATCGCGGATCCTCACGGAGATCTCTGGGAGTAAAGTGATTGCTCGACTCACCCCGCAGATTCCACGAAATGGGGCTGCCTCGTGCGAGCCCACCGATATCATCAAGGATTAGCTTGAACTCGAACCGTTGTCGAGGTCTCGCAGTTGTGGTTTTGCAAGCCGCGGGCTGCTCAGACAACACATGACGGTGAACAACTGCAGCAGGCCCGTTTGTCAAGACTTTTAACCGAACTCTTGATGCTGTCCGACGCGCCACTGACGCAGGCATAATTTGCATCACTGACATCGATGACCCGAACCATGTCCTCATCAAGGCTAACGGACAGGTGCCGTCGCATCGGCGACGGGCCAGAAGCGCACAGTCACCCCTCAAGGGTGTACGAACGTAAATCCGTATGGCCTAAAGGTTTGGGGTTAACGGCTCGACCTTTTTGAGGGCTCCTCGTCTGTAGTCCACATGCTTCGGTGAACCCTGCCCCGGCACCGCACGTACAACGGTGCTGACCAGGGCGGCCCAGTGCCAGTGGAAGTGCCACGCATGGTGGACAAGAACGTTTCTGACCTTGTCTTAACAAGACAGCGACGATGCGCCCCACGATTGGCTCGGCCCGACGTGACGACGTGTGCTCGATGCTGGGCAAGGCACCGGTGCATCGAGCGAGCAGCGAAAGGAGCGGCCGGTTTTGAACATAGAGGAACGAGACAGAGTGGAGACGTCGCGAAAGCAGCTTGGGAAGCCCCATCCTTTGTGGTGAGTGCATTACCGGGAAACTAGCAGTGCTGTGGACGCAAGTGACAAATTACCATAGATCAGCAAGGTCGAGCACGCGAGAGCGCACGCTCCTCGCAAGGCCGCGCGGTGCCGCCCACATAGGAAGTCAGTATTTCTGCTATATACTAGTAGATAGCAGTAGATTTGTGCGTAATGTTCAAGAGCAGGGAGAAGTGCCTGCAAACACGCGACAGCAAAGCCGCGTACTGGGTACCAGAGCGCGAGCCATGACAAGAGCGGAACGTCTTTAAGCGGTTCTTTTGTTTTTCGATATCATGCCTCTCCGGTCTTCCACAATCTTGCACTGTACGACGTTAAGCTGTTGGACTTAGCCAGGTTCCACAACCGGCGAGAGTCTATACATAATATCCATGGCCGCAGCCAGTCCTGTGCAAATCAACAGACGTCACGACGCAGGCCAGACTGGAACGAACTGCTTTGCAGTCCAGTGCCCAGCTGGAGTCCGATGCTGGCGAATAAGTATTTTGCAGGACATGGAAAATCACCTGCAATTCAAATGAGCAAGCCACGGCTGAGACAGTTGCGCGGTTTTGCGCAAACTGATTTGGGCGGATCTCAGAAGGGGTTTACCATGCGAGCCAACCTTGGACGGCGCAAGGCTGAGTCTGCGCCCCGGCGTGAGTCAGGACGAACCAATGCAAGGCACTGAATCACAAACATGGGCATCATTCGAGTCCCTGTGGGAAAGTCGTTGTCATGCACCACATCCTGCCAGTGAATTCGAGCTTTCGACAAATTTCCTGAGTCTATGACATGAGCACCAGCTCGTTTGATGCGATCAGCGATCAGAGTCAGAGTCTGTGCTTCTGTGCCTGGCCTGGCCGCCCTCAACTCTTTCACAGATGAGCGCCATGGCTCGCCTGGGCTCGCTGCTTCTCACCAAGAAAGCCAGCTCCTCACACAGGGCTGGAACAAGAGCCACATGAAATCAGTTCATGTCTTTCAGTCACCTCTTGGCCTTAATGGCCACTGCCAACATCTGCATCTAGCTTGAACTGAAATCCTCAATGAGCGGATCGTTGCCAGCAATTGGGTCCTCAAGAGCGGGTTCGTCATGCAAGTCTTGGCTGCTGCCCTCTTTGCATAGACGATGCCTCGAGGATGGGGTCCGTGTGGCTCTTTCCTGGAAGCGAAGGAAGTCTTTGGACTGGGACTGGGCCTGGCGATGCCTGACCGCCCTGGCCTGGGTAGAGCTTCAAGGCAACCTCCATTCCAGCTGCCTGCAGCGCCGCAGCGAAGTCGACGGCGCTTCGAGACGGCACGCTGCTGTCCGCCGTGCCGTGGACCAGCAGCCTACTGCTCTGCAAGTCTTACTCTTGAGGTTGGACTTCTATGACTCCTCTGCATGACTGGTCTGTATCCAAGCAGCACAGGTGGCAGCGTCAGGTCTCGGTCAGTGACCAAGCGTGTCGGGGAAAAGTCGTCCAGCCGACCCTGCGCTTCGAGATCTGGGACACAGCCGCTAAGCACATCGCAAGCATGCTCCGCTGTGCTTGGCTTTTGCTGGGTCCGAACCTCGAAGATTGATGACAGGAGGCGTCGATCCAATCCGCGACTGTGGAAGTGATCGCTCAAATCCACGAGGTCGAACGGACCGGAGATTCCCACGAAGGCCGAAATCTCCTGGAACCAGCACGTCAGCTTAAATAGCTTAACACCCTCCGAACCCTCGTCACAACAGGAGCTGCGGCGACACCCCAGAGACGGGGCCCTGGGCCCTGGGCCCTGCCTTGGGCTTCCAGCGGATTCCGGCTTGGCCCAGCGCCTCGGCGGCCTCGGCCTCGAGAGAGCGAATTGCGGCGACTGGCTTTGGGAGGCTTTGGCTCACCTCACTCCGACTCCCCGTCGCTCTTCGGATCAGCGCCATGGCGAGCAAGTGAGCACCGGCAGATTGGCCCACGAGGAAAATCCTTCCAAACGTTCTAATCCCTCCGATGATGCAGCACAGCCGCGCCTTGATGGATCTCCGCCGTAGTCCTCGCAGTGGTCCAGCGACCACTGCACCGCTAGAATGGTGTCCTGTCACGATGCCCCAACAAGGTAGCATGCCGACAGCTTGACAATTGAAGGGCTCCTCCACCATGTCGTCTCCGGTGGCTTGCGGAAAGTTCCTGTAGTCGGGAACCTGTTGTCTAGCTGCGATCGAGCCTGCCTGATTGACGCGGCCACAGAGATGTGAGCCAAGGAGCTATCAGGAGAATACCAAGGCGTTGAAGGACCATGCCCATGAGCATTCCCCACCTCGGATCTTGTCGAGTCAGAGGCACAGTACAAGCTCATGACAGGAATCTATCGGGCCGGTCGCATCTTGTAGCCAATTATCCACACTCCGCCGGTGAAAAATACGACCTCGTGGTTCTCCCTAGCAATCCCAGCAGCTCCCCATCACGAGTTCAAGGTCGCTGGTCGCAATAAGGGAAGAGCCACCGGTCGCGGCCCAGCATCCCGAAGTTCCGGCCTGCCCAGTTGCAGCAATTCTAGCACTATGCAACACTGCTTGATGCAGCTTTCATGTTCTGCCGGTGGCCTGAGCATGTAGATGTCCTTGGGTGTGAGCGAGCCATGCAGAATGAAATCCGGAACATCATCAGTTCGCACAAACCCCGGCAGTTCTCGACCATCCGAGAGTCCATCAAGTGACGCCGCTTAGGTCCGTAGCGGACGAAGTTTGCGACGCTGGGATGTAGCCAACCTTGTATGTAAACAGGTCAGAAGGCTGCCCAACAGGTACATACAAATACAGCATGGCTTGACTGGAATGTCACACCTCAAGAACGAGTACTTCTCGCCTGTGCTGCAAGTCACGACATCGACGCAGGCAAGTAACAGTAAGCTGTCGCTCTGACGAACACTGGCAACAGTAAGAAGATGTAGAGCAGAAGCCGTGCCAACAAGTAGAAGCACCTTCCAGCAAAGTTTACAAGATGTTGGGCTCTAAATAGTATGCAAGTGACATAATATCGAGCCAACTGTGCCTAGCCGAGACGTGCAAGGCCCAAAGGAGCTTGCTGGCCATTCGGACGACAAACACTGACCTCGCGGAGGTGAATGTCAGGGCAGATCAGAAAGTGGTCAGAAGTGGCTCGGAAGGCATGAAACGAGGCTCCGATTCAGTTTAGAATCGAGTGGGACTGACCCAAGTGCTGCAGTGATCCATCCTATCTACCGGCCTCTAGATTCGCAGAAGGGTGGCTTGCACCACTTCAAAAGAACAAGTGACTTCATGCTCTGCGAGGCTGGATGAACCTTCACTTCTGGCCCAATTCATTCCTCAACTGTTCCAGCTCACGATCTTTAGCTGCGAGCTGTTCCTGTAGTTGCTTCACCTGCGTGGTCAAGTCACGAAACTGCTGTGCAAATTCAGTGACCTGGCCGGCAAGAGCGTCCAGAGAGCTCGGAAGGACTTGGCTCCGTTTGAGCGGTCGCAGCTTTTCGAGGTCTGATAGGACCAGATTAAACACATGGACATTCTTGCTCTTGATGCTTGCCAGCCACTCCAGAAATTCAGTGGAGGTTGTCTTGCCATCTCCGTCAGCGTCCAGGACGTCTGCTAGATTTTGTCCATCTACACGGCCTCCTGACAATTGACACAACTCGGCGGTGACCAAAGTTCCATTTTCGTCGGCATCCAATGTGGAGAAGATCTTGGCTATTCTTGCAGCTTCGGATGCACTTAGTGCAGAGCTGCTGCCCGAGATTTCACCTCCCTCCTCCTCACTGTCGCTGCCAACAACAACAGCCTCGTATTCTGCCCATTCGTGGCCGACCTCACTCTCACTGGTGCTGGAGCTGCTGATTTCGACCGTGTTATTCCAAGCCGAATCACCTTGCAAGATCTTGTCGCGTTGCTTGAGCTGAAGCTGATGGTTCATCTGCAAGCGCCTTTCAGCCTCTTGCTCGAAGCCCCAGGTGAGCATTGAGGCGGGGATAGCGAATTGTGCTGTGGCAAGCACAGCGGTGGCAACCACAATAGCCTTGGTGTACCAGGGAAGCTGACCGCTCGGCTGACCCTGCCCTGTAAGCATCATCACGGACAAATACATCGTTGCCGGGATGGACTCGAAATCATCTTCCACTCCCGGGGTGTCCGGCGGTGGCGCCATGTAATACAAGACCGTGCTCGTGAACAGAATTAGGATCGCATCGATCATAAAGGCAACGCACAAGATCTCACTGTTGAAATACAACACCCGAGCAATGACATCCACTGAGCTCATCACGGAGTTCGACTTGAACAGCCGAAAGAGACGAATCACCCGTATACACTGAAGGTTCGGCAGCTCGTACGGCACAACTTGCTCGACAAACCAAGGCAGAAACGAAACAAGGTCAACAATCGAACTAAAGCTCCTCAAGAATACCAGTCGTGCTGAGCCTTTCGACAAATGGTGATATCTCTTATTTTCGTGAATTGTTGCTAGGCGGATGAGATATTCGCCCAAGAATAGCCATGAAGATGCTGCCTCGATACCGTTGAAAATAGCTTTGTGCTTTCTGTCTGTCTCCTTGTCTGTCTGGATTATGAAGCAAATCACATTTACCACAATGACCGTGGCAATGATGTGTCGGAAAGCCACCACCTCTGTACGATGGCTGTGGGAACTCACGAGCGAGTACCAGAAGCTGTGGCCTTGACCGCCTCGTTCCTCACGGCGTCGTTCACGCTCTTTCTTTGCGGCGAGCACCCTCCGCAAGCGAAGAAGATCCTCCCGAATTTTAGCAGACCGCATTTTCGAGTTGAGACTCTCGGTTGGCACTACGTGACTACAGCTAGCAAAACAGGCGTGTTGGGAGTTCGAAGTTCGTGCTTCTGACTTTAGATGCCTTTGCACCGAAGTCCATGTAAGGCAGCAATATCGAGTCATAGCATGCTCGACAAACATGCAGTGCCAAACGCATCTGCTGAAACACTCTTATCTTTCTGGCTGATGATACAAAGGAGACTAATTGCTCGTGAACAGTTCGCCTCCTTGTTTCCCGTGGTCTGCGAATCTCCAGCAGCAGTAGCCGCATGCTTCAGAATCTGCTTGAAGCGCTTCGCTTCTCCCGGCGCCGCGGCACTCTCTGGATCGGCCAAAGCTTGGTACTCACCTGCAAACTCATCCGGCGCAGCCATAGTGCTAAAGCCCCTAGCCGCTAGCCACTCCTGACAGAGAGCTTGTGCCAAAGCAGCTGAGCAACAGGCATTGAGTTGGATTCGGGTTTTTCGTATCCCAACACGACAGGCACAGCCCCTGCACAGTTCTCTCAACGTACCGGCCGGAAAGTTTCAGGTGTGATCGGTGACGTGCAAAGTACGCAGAATGTGGATTTTGACTGGGCAGAGTCATCGTTGGATATCGTGGGTCTTTTTGGCCGGGATCGGACTTGTATCGAATTGCTTGTCGGACTTTCCGATCTTTCAGAGTCCAGCAAGTGCGCAAGCACGAGTGCACACGGAGAAGGATTGATCCAATTGAGG
Organism: Symbiodinium sp. clade A Y106; assembly: GCA_003297005.1. Taxonomy (NCBI): domain Eukaryota; class Dinophyceae; order Suessiales; family Symbiodiniaceae; genus Symbiodinium; species Symbiodinium sp. clade A. Next base: position 162,306 of record BGNK01001062.1, on the reverse strand, counting down.
GGTTGTGTGTTTTCAACGGTCCTCAGAAAACTGGTATACCTTCTCTTGTGCAGTAACCTGCATGCAAAGGCCCACACCGAGACAGAATCCTTGCAGTCATTTGCATTCTCCGCCCGACCGTTGCCACGGGCAGATACACTTACCGACTTGCCGCGCCACCGAGCCTGAGCCGTGCCAAAGGACCTCGTGCCCCCTTTGCATTACCCAGGGCCGTTGGGTTTTAATCAGGGTACAAACACACACGCACAATTTTGTAGCAGGGTCTTCATGCGCTGCAGCCCCTGCTCCCAATTCTTACTGGCATTGCTGGTCGGGGGCGTATCAAGACTGCAGCTTCAGCTGAAGCGTGAACGAGTGCCGCAGTTCTCGAGCTGTGCGCTCTGACTCAGGCTGCGGCCCTTCCCAGCCCTCTCTGAGAGCATCTCTGAAGGAAGCCCCGGCCCCAGCGTGCTTCGCTGGCTCCTTGCGGGATTCGGCGGGCGGGATTTGCCGTGCCAAGTCTCCGTTATTCCCGGCCTTGGCCTTCTCCGCGCGGCCGGAGCCTCCCGAAGGCTACGATGCAACGAAGAAACAGACCCTTTGAGGCTTTGCCTCTCTGAGTCTCTGTCCTTTCCGCAGCACATGGCGTGGGGTTGCAGAGTGATGCCCCATTGGTGCGCTGTTGACTTCCGTCCGGTCTTATGGTGTACACTGAAGCAACGTTCACTTTCGCACGTGTGTACACGGACGCTGTAGGTAACCACAACACTTGAGGAACCAACAATATAGACGGGGGACATACGTGCCGAGCGACACTCTCCCAATCCAGGGAAAGGGCAGGGCCGGCAGCGGCAGAGAGTTCGCGTTCTTCTGGTCTACTCTGAACCCGACTCGTGGTTGCTGCGCTTTCTTAAGCTCTTGCATCCTATTGTGGTTGCTGCTTCTTCTTGTTGATTTTCTCTGCGTACTGTTGACTGCTGTATTGTGGTCACTGTGCCGTCTTGTGATGTCCTTGATCCGTTTGTGGTTCCCACGGTGTTTCGTGCTTGCAATTTTGGAGCCGTGGCTGGACAGGACAATTGAATATGGGTTGCCTGATCATGCCTTGCCGGAGCAACTGCACTGCATTGAAAGGGACAGACCTTCCCGGATCGCTTGCACTTCTTTCTTGCGTGGGCACGCTCCACCCGCTCTTGACGATGGTGTCAGCCTGCAGGCAATGCAGATGGCCAGTGTTTTGACACGTCGCCCTGCACCTCTGTCTTCAGTCGACCGTTTTGTAAGCATGGAATCTTCTGAAGCCCTCCCGTATTGGGCGGCCGCTCGTGAAACTATTATACGGGACTTTGCTGAAGAAAAAGGCATGTTCAATCTCGCCATCCCTTGATCCAGCTTATGCGGCACGTGTAGTGCAGCACGGCAGGACTTCGTAAAGGTATCTCAGAACGACCGCGATCATGCACAGGACCTGGGACGGCAGGAGAGCTGCCACAGGAGATAGAGCCCCTCCAATCATTCAGTGTCTCTGGGGCAATCACATTCACACTGGTGACCACGGTGCCAACAATGTCAGCATCTGCACATTTAACGACAAACCAGGGTTCTCACAGTCTGTCGAACAATGTGCACTATATGATGCTGGCTCCATCTTGTGGTGGCGAATGGTGGCCAGAGACCACAGTATCGTACGCAAACAACACTTCATGAATTAGCTCGCTAAGCAGCGCTGACCACGGATGATATCTTGGACATCTTTCGCGATCTGCAGTGCCAGCAGGGTGACCTGCGACACAGTCATCTGCCCCAACAACATGCTTCAGCACTACCAGCGAAGTGAACCGGCCAAGCAGCGGCAGCAAGGCAAGCGAGGCATGTGATGCAGACCCAAAGAATCCATGCGAGTCGAAACTCACGGCTCTTTGCATCCACCAATCTGTAGTCCAGCAGGAGATCGGCAATCCAAGACCGTGTAATCAATCCCGACCTGCACGCGGCAGAGTCAACGCTGGCTTCGAGCTCCTGCTGTAAGAGCAGGCTTATCATGTCCTCAAGACACCATGCAGGTTGCCATGATTCCGTCATCCTACCGCTCTTGTTTCTGTTTTTCTCCTAAATTGGGACGTCTGCCTTTCCTCGGATGTATATCTGCTGTCACTTTGCGGTGTTGTTGTGGATGTGCTTGCTGTTGTTGTTGTTGCTGCTGCTGCTGCGGCTGCATTGCAACAGCTGTATGTCAGGCCCCACAGCCACGTCAGCTGGATGACTTCAACAAGTGTTGTTGAGTTCCGAGTGATGATTAATGCGGGCCGCGGATCAAGACGGCTACATCTCCGGAGCACGGCTGTTTTGTGAAATTAAACTGAAGATCTGTCGGGACCGTGTCGCCTTCTCATGTTTAGAATGATCCAGCTCAGAGAGACGTGCCCTTAGTGATTCCGCCCCCATGTTCTATGAACATATGTGCAGTCCTTGCTCTTCTCGTGAGGCAGACTCGTTCTGGTGATGCTGATGTGCAGCTACATGCAACGATACACAAGCATGTAGTCTCTAAAGCAGTCTACCACACACTTCACTTCATGTGCTGTTTCGTAGGCATCAGGTTTTGATAGATGCGAGAGACAAACAACACTTGCCACGAGAATGTTCGAAACTTGAGAAGAAGGATCAATCGTGGAAATCGCAGTGGATGAGACTTCCGTGCTTGTTCCTCACGTCTCGGTTTGTTGATAATTACACGAATTCCATTGCAACTTCCTGTCGATGGAAAGCTCAGGATTCAGTAAGGTCTGATTGTACAACTTGCCAACTAACAAGCTCCGTGCGAGGCCGCCTGAACTGACCTAGCCCAATCTTCCCGGCGGACTTGCCAGTTTTTTGCAGTCGTTGCTGCCGAAGCTCACTTATCCAGCCAGCTGGCTTTCTACCTTGTCGGAGTCACATCACTGACGGCAAGGCCATCAAAGAAAGACGTTAAGTTGCTGATACTGAGTTGATGAAATCAAGCGTCTGCTTGACCGCGGAAGCAACCCCACTCTGGAGTTGTTCATCTCACCTTAAAACTAAGTGCATAACCAGCAGCCATTAGAGCAAAATAGAGCAAAGCTATGGCTGTCATGTGACTCGCGTGCACAGGATCGAGTGCGCGGGAAATGTGCGAAGCTTCACCGCTGAAGCCAAAATTTCTGCCGTATGCATGCTGCACGAAGGCTCCGAGGCTGGCGGCGACGGGGCACGACTTCTCGAGTCGCAGTGGTGCTTGGCTGCTGCCTTCTTAACTCTGTAGCCAAGTGCAATCGGAAGAATAGTAGGGCAACCGAGGCGCTCTCTGGCACCTGCTGAGCAGAGACAGACAGTGACTCGGCAATGTCCTTAGCGCTGGTTCAAAAAAAACTCACGAACGGCCCAATATACCGAAGCTAGCGGCTGCCGGCGTGCATGTGCGCATTTAGCATGCCAAAGCTTTGGGGTCTGGCATGGTCTGCCAGCCCGAAGATGTATCACGTGCCCCTTCCATTTTCTCTAAAAGTCGAAGTCAGCTACAGTATGGTTTGGAAAATCTGCTCTCGGACATTCAAGGACCCTAATCATACCACCCCAAAAACCGAAAGACCCTTGACTCGACCAACGAGGAATCTCTGTCGCTCATGCATGCTGCCAAGCCTGCCGCGGTCTTCGGGCACGCGCGATGGGGCTGGAATGCGCAGTATGTCCTACCCTATCGCATCCAGCGCTTGCAGCCCGACACATGCAGCAACACAAAAAAAAACAGTGGCCCTTCTCGCTGCGTTTCGCAAATTTCGCTAAGACTCCTCTACGGTGAGTGCTGTTTCCGAAGAACCGTGAAGAACAGTTCTCCGTGCCACATTCTCCGTGATGAACGCCTGAGAACCAGATGCAAAGGCGACGCGCTGTCTCTGTTCACAGCCGCTATGCATTGTTCTTCGTTCACCGAGCGGCCAAGTCGGAAGACACCTCCTGCGCCCAAACCGGGTCTTCCTCCCAGAACTTGGAGAGCGGCAAGAGTAGCCACTCGACGTCGTAGGACATGTACAGGAAGATGATATAGAAAATAGCAGGCAAGCCGAAGAACACGGCATCCTGACACGATGTGCTCAGATGCACTCTGCACGGTGCTGCATACTTCCAGGAATTCTTGCTGGAGCAGTTCACTGCAGGAAAAACGCATCGTGGGGACATGCAGGCATCGAAACGCCGCGAAACCCTTCCAGCTCGTGGAGCCTTCTTGAGACCATCCTCGGCTCGAAGAATGGAAGAGCAGAAACCAATCTCTCGGACCGAAGTGAAACAACCACCGCAGCAGGAAATTAACGAGAGAGCAAGTGTACCCTTTCGGACGAAGGCGTGCCAAGCTACAAGCAAGGCCTGGAGATTGTGGTGTTCAGCATGCATCTTCTCGGCACAAAGCATATGAAAGATGAAGTGGGACAGCGCGAGCACCTCATGTCCAAGGAAGCTGTCATGCATTGGTTAATTTGCGACAGTATACCCTCGACGACTGGGCAATTGGCACATGTGATAATGACCCACCAGAACATAGGGTCCTGAAACGTGCATGCGAAAGCATGAGCTTGGGTGGAACGCAGCTTCTCCTTGTAAGGTGCTAAGTTCTGGAAGTCCACCAGGACTTTATGCCGGATCATGAGGTAGAACCTCGCTCTTTGTGACTGGTCCATCGCAGGCCAACCCCTGGTGTGCTCAGAAGTGCAGGGCTTCTGGAGTAGGCTTTGCGAACACGTCTCTTCCGTTGGGCCTCCTTCTCTTTGGGGCAAAGGAAATCGCATACTTCTGTGCTGTGACATACGACTGAGGCTCTTAGCACAAAACGTTCCTGCATGATATGGATGTCAATCATCCAAAAGGATTTGGTAGGTTCTGCCTCTGTGGACGGTGTTTGCGAGGGGGCTAACCTGCATCAGCATTATCAGAATGTGTGTGTGGCAGCGATGCTCTGAATCCTGTCCGAGGTTGACTACAACTCTCTGGTCGCCCAACTACCAGTTCCTCGTACAACAAGAACGCCTGCTACATTGTTTCCAGAGGTTTCGATGTGCACGGACACAAGTTGTATCTGAACCAGAGCATAGCCGTGGAATGCCGTAGATGAGCCTATGAAGCGCCAGACTTCAGGACAGATTACCCGCTCTGAGCGTGTTGATGCACGTGTGTGGCAGGTTCGTTGCATGTTGCTTTCGCGGTGCCACCAGTATATGTATTGGGAGCTAGTACATGTCGGAAACGCTTGAGGGCTTGTACTTGCAGGTATCCCTCCATCGTTCAAGATGTGGCTTTGTATCTTCAAGGCCAAAAGATACCGGAGATCCACCGGCTGAGACGTTGAGATCAACGCAGCTGGAACGAAGATACACGGAATCAGCCAACAACCTGTTACAACTTCTGCCGGGGCCCTGGCAATCGCTGGCACAAGATAAGTTGAGATGCCACCATCAATGCCACGACGATGGACACTGGCGGAAAGCACCTACCATGTGCGCCCCAAGCAGGTATTATCGGAAACGTCCTCGACACAGACCCAAAGCAAGACCGAGAGTCGAGAGCATGGGAGAGCTACAGGTCCATGACCGGACTGCAAGCAAAAGAAGTGCCAAAAGACCGGCAATGAGGCAAAGGGCGAGGAGGGGGCGAGGATGAGAGTGACCCGTGTGGTTTTCCGAGGTGGTTTGCTGAATCGGGCCACTGTTTTTAGAAACCTTCTCTCTGCTGAGTGAGTCAGTGAGTGGGTAGCCACTGCAAACAACATGTAAGGAAAGTTACAAGTTAGGGGCAAGGAGTCGTGTCAATCTGGCCACGGCACCGAACAAATGCTTTCGTAGCTTCACAGACATAGCTTTGCGAAAGGCCGATGATGGCCTGCAGGCTGACTCGTTGTTGCAATGGCACGTTGGATCGATTTAGACCATGGTGTCCGCAAGCTCCCAGCAGCCAAGCCACAGGGTCGCAATCCATAAGGAAATCTTTAGCATCTGCTTGCAGCATCTTCTGAATGCCTTGGCTGCTCAAGGAGCACGCAGAACTCAGAGGCTTCCAAAAAGAGCAACACCCCAAAATAATTATCGGCGGTGCGCATCGCCCGATGACGGCTCGACACTTTCTTTTTGCCAAGCCTCGGGTGGAGAAGACCTGAAGCGCCACCACGGCCAGGGCCAAACACCTGAGAAAGAGGGTAAACCAACCTACCAATGCATCGCAAAAGCGTGCGCTTCCAAAATACCCTGTCATGACTGCAGCTGCGAGTCTGCCGCCCTTAGCGGAACTGCAGCTCTCTCCAGTAACGTTCTTTTTGCACAGTATGGTCGCTTTAGGCTGTGGCTTCGCATGTACTCTGTTCAGATCCACGCAGCTAATTTCCACTCAAGCGCTTTGAAACAGAGCAGCGCCAATCAGTTGGGGAGTGTGCAACACTGTCTTGTCAGGCCTAAAGAACCGGGCTCGCATCGACAGAACGCATGCATGATTCTGCACGACATATGTGCACAGATCAGACCCCTACCTTACAATACTGAGACAAGCACCTTGTGGCAAGCATGGTAAGGGCAAAACTCGTGGTAACAGATCACCGATGCACAGCTGTTCACGCAGGCACACATCTGCGAGCTGTGCTGGAAGAATCAAAAATCGAAGACTTGTGTTTTTCCCGAAGACAGCGAGATCAACAAATCCCAGCGACCGACCACCATAGCCGTGTAGGCGAAGACAAACAAAGGCTCCCCAAGCTGTTCCTCAGCAAAGGCACCAATCGCACTTTGCTACTATCTTGGTCCGTCAGAGCCTTTTGCCGTACAGTAAAGCTTTAGGCTCGTCGCACGATCAACATCGTGAACAGTAGCATTCAACATGGAAAAGCTGCTGAGCTCCGGTCCCACTCGAAGACTCTCGGGTCTGTATACTCCGACTCCAGCGGAGACGCATCTGGCGCACCTCACGGTGACATGTGCCATGGAGGGCATGGAAGTGATCGTCGGAAGATGTCAGAATCGCAGCACACTTGCAACCTGCCGCCACTTGCGCGTAGGTGAGATCACCTGCGAAAACAAACAGCCGAAAAGCCTAGCCTAGCACGTGCTCGACAAGCCGTGCGGCGGCCCACCGATGAAGGATGACTCGGGCTCTGCATTCCATTCTCTCAAGCAAGGACACAGGTCCGGTATTGTAGACCGTAGGCCCTACCTGATTCTCGCATCATTCCGGGCCAAGCAGAAACAGCCGCGATCTGCGTTCAGCCCAGACCATGGCACATTGAATGCGTGTTGTTGCTGTCAGTTTTCGTAACCATGTCCGCATACTTGCCTGGCACTTCTGTCATCGAAGGCGGACACTTGCGGCACCGCATGATTCTACGAAGAATTGCTGGGCTGTGGAGATCAGCTCAGCGCATGTTGCTAGGCGTGCTTGAAGCATCAACGGAGGCATGGTTCTTGTGATTCTTGCTCTTTCAACATGCTCATGGGTCGGTCGGTGGCACCTCCAGCTTGCACATTTCCCTATCCTTCTACTGGGCACAGCGAGCATATGAGGGCAGGTCAGTGGCCCCAAAAGGGTGCCGCGCTGATCCTTTCACCACGAATTCGATAACTTCCAAGACATTGCCTGTTACCTTCCGCTCAACCCTGAAGCCTCCTGGTCTGCTGTTTTGCTTCAACGTGAAGTCATGTGAAGTCTTGCGCTTGCGTGGCCTGTGCTGCATGAAGGATGCAGTGGCTAGTGTGCGCCAGGGTGGGCGGGGGCGCATCGCTGCTGACGGCCGGGTCGCGGTGGCTCCGCTGGGCGGGGTCCCGCTGCTGCTTGCCCCTGGTTGCGGCGCGTTGTGCTGCCGAACATCGCTAGTGGCCGCTAGTGCCAGGTCACATGTTTCCTTGCATGGCTCGGTCGTGCCCCTCAAGTTTAAGCCTCCGCATCGCAGCAGAGGTCTACGGCTGTGATGTGCATATGCGCGGGACACCCTTTTAGGATGGAGCCCGATGATCGAACAAAAAGCTGGGTTCACTTCGAGATTTGCGTGGTTCACCTTCGCGTGCCAGCGCCATGCTAATGTCGGATGACCCCCGAAGACTTCTTCGCCACAAACAAGAGAACGAGGGCCATGAAGAGGCTCCGTCTCGCTCTCTCGCTGGCAGCTGGACTCCGGCAAGCTGCTTGGAGACAGCTGCAAGGCACAAGTGCAAAGTGGGAGTCGACAAGCTACTCCATCATCCAAGCCTCTAGGCAGGTCGCCTGTGCCCCAGTGACATCGGCCGTGGTTCATACTGTACACTGTAATGCAATTCATCTCGCTCCGACATGTGTGAACAAAAAGGCTTTGCAAGCACTACTGAAAATGCAATATCTTCGAAGCACCGTGGCGCTGACTGGTTTTTAATGGATGCAGTCAGCAGCCAAAAGACAGGCCACCGATCCCGAAGCAGCACTGGCGGAATCCCCGGCTGAGTTCCTTGGTTGCTTTCGCAGTTGCCAGCTGTGAGCAACGAGCACAGAAGTCGCTTCATGCTTTCCCTAAGCAACGCTACAGGACGAATTGCAGCTGTAGCCTGCGACTGAGCATGAGTGTGAGCCTCTGACATTCTCGAGAATGGCGGACAGTTGACTTCCGGTCCGAAGACTGGGTTCGGTCCAGGTGCCACTGTCAATTCAGACTGAAGTTGCAAACACAGTCCTGTCCACTTGCGGAGGAGCCTCCATCTGCAAGATGATCCTGCGACCGCACGTCACCGGCGAGATCCAATGTTCGCATTGGTCTCCGTAGAAGAACACGGCATCGCCTCCCAAGGCTTGATTAGGCTTGGATAATCCAATCGAAACGGTAAGAATCTAGCAGGATATAACCCACCATGGAGAATGAACAGGTTTGGACGTTGCTGCCAGCCTGCCCCAAGCCTCACACTTCGGGTATCCTAAGCTGCAAGATTCGTGCAGAGCCAACCACTCACTAAAACCCCAGTGCTGTTAAAGCTGCTACAACTGTCCGAGCACTTAGGCAAGAGACAGCAGACACGCGTCAAGCGGGACATGGGCTAACCTTCCACCGTCTACAAGAATTGGCGACCGCCGGCTGCAACAAAGCGTCGCCGCCCTTCCACCCAGGTTCAAAGAAGTTGATGCCCCCTTTGAATTCTGTCGGTTGAGACAGAAGCACGACCACGGTCACCTGAGCATGTGCTGTCGCAGGATGCTTGCTGCAAGCAAGCAACATAGGGCCAAAGTGGCCTGGGACTCGTTGTCCCTGTGGGGTTCAATTGTTCCCGGTTCGCCAAGCTTTTCCACATCGTACTGAATGTACCTGCAGTTTTGTGAACATGTCAAATTGGCGGGGAGGAAGATCCACGTCGGAATCAGCCGAGCCGCTCAATTTCGGGATAGAAGCGGTCACCCACTTCGATCTCGTTCCAAAGCTCGTTGTCCAACGCCCTCTGGCTCCACCCACACACACACACAACTTACGGAAGAAGCAACTCGTTTTGAAAACTTTAATCGCCCAGGCGTCTCCAGTCCTGCAGTGGTCCATAAGCCGCCTGTAGACTTTGGGAGCGGCCTCCTCTCGACAAATGCAATTATTCAATTACAGCACTCCTCACTCGGTCTCCACATCGCGATCACAGATCTGCATTCCTCGAAGTGCCTCCGAGCCCATTCTAAACAGTTGGGAGAACGCTCTTGCGTCCGTCAGGCTCTGCAAAACCGAAAAGAAGGACTCTGCCGCCAGGGTCAAAACCAAAGCCACGGCAGACCCGGCAACATATGTCACCATTTTGCCCGGCTGAACATCCTAACTAAAGTGCTGTTGTCGTCTAACACGACGAAACCAATTTGCGACGACTGCAAATCGCGCTCCTTGTCAGAAAAAACTTCATCGAATTCGGTTGTACAAGGCTTCAAAGAGCTTTGTTCGTATCAGAATGTTGTCTGGACCGCCGCACATTCATGTTATCGTACTCATTGCAGCGAAGCTGCGTGAGTGCATTTAGATAAATGCCTTCTGCTGTCTTCCGGAATGCGGCGACACTAGCATGAATCAAAGATGCCAGGAAATCCCCGGACCCGTGGCCAAGCATTCTTGATCATTCTTGTCAGTGTCATGCGGAGGTTTCGAGAATAAGAAGCTAACTTTGAGAAGAGGCCACGAAAGCTAGGGCAACAAAAATGGAAGCAGCGTCGATAGAGCCCGGTCGTTACTGCGTACATGCCCGGCAGCGTGGATGCAAGCACATATGTATTGCCATGAAGCTTCCACCGGCAAGGTGATAGCGCTCTCCCACATACAGGTACACACCTTGACCGACCTCATTTACTCCGGAATGTCCCTGCGTACGGAATATCTCGGCCATCTACGACCACCTTCTCATTGTCCTGGAGGCAGCTTAGCTAATTACTGAGGCAGCAATCTTAAATCCTGCGTAGACGCACTCGGCCAAGCAAAGACATTATGCAAATTATGCAAGTTGCCATTGGTAAACAGACGGACCTTAAGTAAGGTGTGGGGGGAAGGGGGAGGGACCAAAGGAGGGGGAGTTGCTGCCACCTTGTGGTAGGGGGGGCGGTCCCGCTCCTTTGTGGCTCTGAATCATATGCTGGTGCGCTCTCTCCTGCACGCTTTTGTGAAATGCTTCTCTACTAAGTGACTGGTAAACAACAACTCCCGCAAGCTCCACAGAGCCAGCTTTCGTGAAAAGGAATCCCTTTGCATTTCACTGGCAATGGAGGGACAAAATCCGCGTCCCAGCCATCTGGCATCTTCCAGGGCAGACGGTAGCGACGCCGCACATGCTGCAAACAGTTGGCATGTCAACACTTCCAGGCATCTGGGACTCTGGACATGTAATTACTCAACGGCTGAACTTGCGCTCAATGACGATGCACTGCCGCACTTTCCCTTGGTGCTGCTTCTGTTGCGAGCAAGCACAATGTGAGACAATGGTTCTTCGTTTCGTCGAGACCATCATACAACGGCCGTCATCTGCCCAGAGTGTTGCCACAGAAGCTGGTCAGTACATGTCAGTACCTGCTTGTGTTTGAACCGCATTGAACCGCCGCGTTTCAGTTGTATCTGTGGTCGGACAGTTCCATTGGAGTCGGCAGCGGTTCTGCTGGGCTTGCGATTCTTCTGGGATGTAGCAGTGCACGTTTTCCGCTTCAAGTAATGCCCACAAGGCTGCCCACTGGAAAGACGTGAGTCGACTGCGCGCAAGAATGTTGTGAACGCCTCGTGATCATGGAAAGCTACATCTGCGACTCCGTCCTCACCGCGCGCAAACACCCGGACCATTCCAAATCACATCGAGCATGGACATTGAACGGGAGATGAACTTTCCGAGCATGGCTTTCAATGACGGACTGGCGCGAGTGCAATCGTGTCTCTGGAATCATAAGCCAAGCAATATAATCCATGCGAGATGCCGTGGTTCCTTGCTAGCTCCTAAACAGGGGAGATGCCTGCATCGTCAATCTGTTGCTCATGAGTTGGAGCAAGCTGGCGATGTGTTGAGGCAGTTGATGGGTACAGCCGATGTAAGTTGCTAATTATCGTGTTCGTCCACATCAACCAACAGTTGTTGCACAATGCGACAGAAAGTGGCTGCAACAATGGATGCCACTTAGAGAGAGACGAAACGTATGCCCTCTTTGAGGATATGCTTCGTGATTGGACACTCCTTCCACAAATTAACTAATGAATTGCAGGGTCTCTCCCAGACATTGCATTCCTTGCAAACCACTTCGTACCCAAGTCGGGCTTTCTGGAAAGGCGAATTTGTAAGCATGCCTGACTTGGTTTTTGGGCTAAGCTGCAAATACAATACCTTGCCCGTCCTCTGGATGGCTAGTGCAGGGTGGTTTTCCGGCACAGGACTTGGATTCACAGCAGGAGGTGTCTGTGGATTATTTGTTGTCTTCATGTACTTCTACAAGTCCTGATCCGTCTGAAGGCGCAAGCCTCGTTTCATGCAATCTTTGCATCCTAGATCTGGGAGGAACCCAAAAGAAACACTTGAAACTTGTTGAGCTCATGACACCACCTGCCGGTCGTCGGTCTGGTAAACCGGTGACTCCTACTACACGGGCTATACTGGTCTTGTAGTGGAAACGTCGCGGTGATGTTGGTGTGGAGACATAGGGGAAGTAAGCGAAAGCTGCTGATGTTCATGGATGTCCGTCTCCACAACTAAAGCTATCCGAGACATCTTCAACGCGTCCTGCAGCTCATGCTCCATCCTCCAGACTTCGTGCCGATAGATCAGATCATCGTCGCGATCATCGATCTCCTGAATCATGCGAGACCCAACGACAGCTATATCAGTAATATGACTAATCTGATTTGTATAACTATATAATTTCAGACGGGGTTACGGAGGGAGAGAAGCAGGAGCATGCGGCCTTCAGCTCGAAGGCTTGGCGCATGCCACTGACTTGCAGCACCTGCCGCACGGCATCCGCCAAGAAGCTTCTCCGAAAGTCCAACAGCTTTCGATTTCTTGAGCTTCAACTCCTGATCGAACCTAACGGGAGGACCTCCTTGGGCGAGAGAAATCCACGAACCACTGCAACTTGGAGTTCCTGAGCACCAGCTTCGTTGCACCGGTCTCTTGCCGTCATGCTCTGGCAGCGGCTGAAAGCTGCTGCAACGCAGCAATGCGCCCTAGCCATCCCTTCCGTTGACGCGATCCCTTCCAAAAGTACACATGCGTGCTAGAGCGAGCCTCTTGCTCTGCATCCAGCAGTTCGAAGCATGGTGCAGGTGGAGGGTCGTTATCAAATTCCACGACACCTTAGCCACTGTCAGAATGCCAATCTCAACTCTATGTTTGCGAGGAAGATGAAAGTGGCTGCAGTGGCGACGGAAGGGCCCATGGATAGAAAATGTCGCGAGTGATGCGTGACTGTGGCAACATGACGCAGGCAGCCCATGTGCATCATAGCCGGTGCTGACTTAGCCCAAGACAATCAGCCACGTCTCCCGTTTCCAGGAGCCCACACAACCATGGCAAAGCTTGGACCATCTAGCTCACAACATGCGACTCCGGCAGACTGTGACATACAGCTAAATTCTGATTTGCCAAGCGTGGCATAACGTCTGATACGAGCTGGTGGCCTGCTGTGAAGTGCCTCTTTGAATAACTACTTTTCCTCGGAATGGCTTCGACCTAGGGGCATTTCGCCAGTGCAAGCAGCAGTTTAGACACCAGGTGCAAGGATCCAGCATCACACAGCAAGACTGCCAGGCATCGAAGCAACACTGCCGTGCATCGATGCTTGTGCTCTGCACCCAGCCTCCATTCGAAAAAGACTTGGCCTCAAAGCGGCAGGTGCCGCCCACGGTGGTCTAACTATGCTGAAGGAACTCTTGAACTATCTGCATGTAGACTTGGACACTGGGATTCACTATGTAGAACTTGTCAGTATCGTGCAGGAGCAGTCCACATGTTTGACTCTGCCGGTAAAGCTTCGTCAACACGTTGACATGAATTCCACTTCCTCCGTATGTATCAGAAGGAGAACACACCGGACCGCCCGATCGCGACCCACTTGAGCGACAGCAGCCGACTATGGGAAAAACAGCAAGTCAACTTCCCGCAATCGAGACAACGACTCTGCTTCAATCTATCCTTCCATTCTGCCCTTTTGTCAGGCAGCCGCGTTACCCACTTACAAACCATGCCCATGTGACCCCGAATTGGTAAGCATTCTCAACTGGTGTATCACACGTTTACTATTCTATTCAAGATCCGGCATGTAACGGCCAAAATCGCAAATACAAGGGCAGTCAAACGACTGTCGGACAAGACCTTGCAGAGAAGTGCGGGAGTCTTGCTCACAGCTCCTCAGCACCAAAACATTTTCGAGCATGCTGCAACTCATCATGAGTTTCTCGTATGCGCCACTGCACGAGCAGTCGTGACACACGAGGCACGCAATGCCGCAATGCGCACTAGGCCCTAGGCTTGATCAGCCAGAACACTAGCCTGTGCTTGTGGAGACGAGAGACCGCCCCAGGAGGCCACGCGGCCTGAGTCCCCCACCTTCTCTAACCAGTACCCATCATATCTCTCTATGCACCACTGGCTCTGCTTAGGGAATTCTGGAACTTGATTCTTATGTGGGAATCCATCGAAAAGAAAAGGCATCTCCAAGGCGGGCCAGCATGCACATGTTCAAAGGCCCGGCAAACTTCAAGGCACTCTTTTGCTTGTTGAACCTTACAAGTTGTGAGGATGACTTTCACCTGCAGCGACTTGCGTGGAATGCCTTCGAAGAATGCAGCTAGTTAAGAAACTGGCATTCGGGCAACAAGTGAAGCCAGATCGTTCAGGAACTGCCCTTATATAAGTTCTCCCTCCTTCGGAAATGGCGGTCTACTCCTGTTTACACTTCGAGTGGACAAGTTGATGTCCTGTTGCCCTGCTTGCCAGCCCGTTTAGAAAGTCTTTGGTTGAGGTGAGCTGGCCCCCATTTGGCTAAGAGGCATGACACTGCCAAGCAACTGGGCAGCTCCAGAAAACTATGATGCCTGGGGGCTGGCAGGCACGAAAATGAAAATGACGAAAGGTCGGGCTGAAGAGTTTCGAATCACATCAGGCAAAACACCGAATACTATCACAGAAGCCGCAGGTGGATCCTTCTGATCACAGTGGCTCGCTGCTTCTGCAATTGACATCTCGCCCCTCCATCGAATGCCAGGAAGTTTTCAGATCACAAGGATCACATTTCACCATTGGCAAACAAAACGTGGCTGCACGTCTCTTCCGGGCCGGTACATACCACCAGCGAAAGCTTTGCGGAGAGCAGTTGATAAATGCACGGACAAACACGCACTAAGCTCCGGGCAGTGGGATCTGCATCAATTCTGTAGTGGTTACCGACACTGTGCACACAGCTCGCCGCAGAAAATGGGCTGATGCTCCTTCTAGAAAAGCTCGACTTTACGACCGCCTGTATGGAAAATTCCTGTGCAAGGCAGATCTAGCAAGCTTTCGGCCTCGAAGTAGCCGCGAAGGAAAGCGCTCCCAGTGGAGAATTACAGCGCGCTACCACCAACCCGCTCCGCTCGGTTAATGGGGCGACAGGCCATGACCAACCAAACTTACAGTTGGCCGTTGCGGATGGGCGTTATACCCGAATGTTGCTTAGCAACTTGGAATTGGGCAGCAGCCAAGAGCTGAATAATGAAGCATCTCAGTTCTGCTGCCGTTGACGTTGACACCTTGACCTGCCAAGTGAATCGCTGCCGTTGTTCCATGAGACTGCATACAACATCCGTACACTTCTTGCATGGACTTTCAGTAGCTCAGCTCCAGACATCTCATACAAAGTGAGTAGGCCTCAGGGCGACGCTCAGACACGATCACCCACAGAGAGATGGAGAGAGAGACAGACGATCACAGACAGACGTGAACACCCATGCGCATGTGGGACCAAGACATCTCTCCTCGTTGCGCGAAACACAAAGCACTCGCATGCACTCGCTGAATGAGTCAGGTGGCGTGGCATCCTGGTCCAAATGGGACAAATCCGAGTCCTCGCTCACTGAACCAACACTTATTGGTCCTAGACTTCGGAGATGTACAACCGTACAAGGGCGTGCAGCAGACGTGGATGCAGGCAGCCATAAGCAATGCGACCTGAACTTTGCTTGGCGACTGAATTGCGACTGCAACACCCTAAGGCGCCTCGAAGCTAGAGCTGCTGCTGGCACTCGAGTAATTGATTGTAGTCCATGAAGGAACTCGTCCTCCCGATATCAGCTATGTCATGTCAGCTTCTGCCACATCCCCCGGTCTTCGACATGCGACAAGACATGCCTTGAAAAGCAGGCAAGCTGTCAGCTGTCGATGCCGCCTTGGTCCACGCACACAAAGTGTCAGTGTATGGGGATCCAGGCTGCAGGCTGCTTGCCACAGCTATTGCAGCTGCAGCGGGAGGAGTGCAACACGGTGAAGGAGGAGAGTGATGCCAGAGAGGAGTCAGGCACAAAAGCGTTTCGACATGAAAACATGCGAAACTGCGCTCGTGGCAGACGTCGTCTGTCTTCGACAAGCATGTACCAGGCACGTCTGGTGGTCCTATGCTCAATCTTGTCTACGTCCCCCAACCACTGCGCTGCAGCAAAGGGACGCAGAAGGGCTGGCCAAGGACGGCCAGGCTCTTGGCGACCGATTCAACTGATCCCTGAGATGGGCTTGCATGCCGTGCACAAGTTCAAACTGTGCACGCTTTCCTTCAAGTTGAAGTGCTGTTGCACACAGCCTGATATATTCTGCTTGGTCTAAAGCTCGCACTGACGACGACCTGCATACGTGAACAAAATCCGGCATCAAGAAGCTTCGCACACATCCCACGAAGCTATGAACGCTAGAACAAGACACGAAAGTACATGAGGGCAGGTTTCCGAGCCACTCTGCGATGCTGCCGAAGTGCTGAGAAGAAGGGATTGATCTGGGCTGCATCCTGCGGACCGCGGATGGGGATCTGCGACATTTCTTTGCGTTCTGTACTACCTGCAGGCATTTCGACGTGCAAATGTGTTGGGGTTGCATCCGGCATCATCCGGCTCCTGTCGTAGCAGAGGGCTGAGCGAAATGAAGGCAGGCTCGCGCTTAGCCTGCAGAGTCCTCAGGACAGCACACGTGCTTCACGAAATGCCAGGTTATCTGCCTCAATGAAATTTGTTTTAAGGAAGCGGCATTTCCTTCTGCGCCAGGGGCGAAATCGGCCAATTGCCTTGACGTCCTTCGCAAAGCTTGAGGGAGCCGGTTCGTCGAGTTTGAATGCAAGAAGGAAGCGAATTATTCTCTCCAACTTGTACAACAACAGTGATCCACAGACGTGCCTTCCAACACCTGTCATCTGCTTCCAGAACCGTGAAGATTTTGCAGAACAGTTCCCAGGACGTCCAGGACAATTACGCGACTCATATGCCCGCCATGTCCTGTCGTAGTGCCAGCATAACCACTTTGTCCGAAGTTCCCACCTGCACCAGTCTTTTCTTCATCGGTGATCAACTTAGCTCTCACTGCCCGTAGGCATCCGTAGACGCTTGCAGGTGTGTGTTTGCCTGCAGCTGCGGCATTCAACAAGAGAGAAGCGGCATAGCTGCTGCTCAAGCCGTTGAAGCCTGACACAGCATCCAGCAAAGGACGGCAAATGTGTCAGACTGTCTCAGAGTCTGCGACCCCACAGTCTCTCAACCGAACCTGGTTGGGCGTCCACGTCTGGCTCGGAGAGCCCTGGGGGTGCAGCGATTGCGACCTCTCAGCTGCTCATGCTGAGTGTGAAGTACTTGCCGTGGCCTTGCCGCCTTGCTGCATGAGAAAGATCTTCTGCGATTGAACCGTTTTTGCCCTATATTATCATGGCCTCTGGTTAAGAGCAGGCCATGCCACGTGCAACCCAGAGTCATGGACGAACGACTGTGCAATTTGCGTTTGAGAATGCGTCGGTTGCTGCATCTGGCTTCGTACATACATACACCAGTGACATTTTATATGTGGCTAGAAGCTTCTCCAGGACCAGTGCAGTTGCGCTGGGCGATGAGCTGCGATGTTACTCTTACGCCCGTTGGCGTGTTCAATCCTGCATGGCGGCTTCTCGCACGCTCCATCTGCCCTGACCACTAACGCGACAGCAAGCTTAGCCATGCCTGCTTTGGCAGAGCTGTTTTTTCGACAAACATGGCCAAGTCTACCTGCAGGCCTTCCCATAAGTCTGCCACATGTAGCGGGAATTTTGCGATTCCGGGCCTTCGGAGTCTGGGAAGGCTGTGGAGCTTGTAGAAGCTCGTGTTCACCATGGGCGTGACGGCACTCCTGCAGAGAGTCCACCCCAGGTAGAGCAGAACAGCGGCAGGACACAGACATGTCAAAACATTTGGCGGCAACCGTTTACTCCTCACCCAGTCGGCAATGCCCGTTCAGGTGGAACTTGCACAGCGATGTCTGCAAGCAGAACCGATGGCACGCTTCTGCAGAAGAAGCCAGCAGCCACCGGTTGGCTGCAGTCTTTTGTTGTACTTCGGGCCTTGAAGAACTTCTTGGTCGCACGGAGCTGCTCCGGGTTGTGAGCGAAGGAGCATGCAGGATTGTCGCAGACACCGGTGGTTGCGAACTTGCCTGCAACATCAGATCAGGAACCCTGCCTCACTTAATGTGGGTTATGCGCAGTCCGTGGAATGAGCGTAGGTTCATGTCGAGCTTTCGCAGCGGCTGATATGTCCATCTCTCTTGGGACCGGCAATGCAGCCATGCCACGGCAAAGCGATGTGAACGCGAGATCGGGACGTGCTTGCAGCCTGCAGACCCAGAGCCAGCTCATTATTGGGAGTGGGAAGGCATAGGCTGAGGGACCGAGGGGGCAAACAGGTCTGCATCGTCTTCGGGGTGCATTTATCATCCTGCGCCCTCGAATCGTCTAATTACGAGGCGAGAGACTCAGACGTGCCGTGCGCGTACTTGCAGTTGCTGCCCCGATTGCACTTGCCCTTCTCGAAGAACGAGCACTGGCGAGTCTTGTAGAACCTGATGACTGCGCAGATGGTTAAGTGTGCCGCTCCTCTTTCTGCCGAGTCGCTGCAATTCATAGCGAGCTCGGTCCTTGTTGTTTGCCTTCGGAAGCTGAATGAATGACCAAACCATAAAGCAAATCTATGACGAGTTGCCGGCCTGTGGAAGCTCGAGCTTCTCTGAGGCGGCAATGTCGGCAAACTCCACTGTCATCGTCATGGAAAATTGCTTCCTGTGGCACCGTTGTGCCAAGCTTCGTATGACTGGGAGCCACGCAACACGCTCGCAGACTTCGCACTTCGCCAGTTGCAAAAATGTCTTGAGCCGCAGCAGCAGCAAGTCGCGAATGCCACATATGCCACATTCCCAGTGACAAAACAGCGAAGCAGCGGAGAGGCAATCGAAAGAGAATGGCTTCACTCGGCTCTACACTTTTCCTTTCCACGGGCAGCTCGAGGCTCAAGGGGTCCCTCGAATGCACGGCACTGAAGCCTAGTTGGCGCTGCACAATTCACAGTGCCATAAAAACTCTCTTAGGCTTCAGTCACCTTGGTTTGACTCTACCGGCGGCTCTAAGCTCTGCTCGTTCACAGAGCTGTTCATCCTCGGCCACTATCTTGTAGTAGCCGGTGTCCAGAAGGTTTAAGAGAGCCTGAGAGTTCGCGCCAATCTTGGTCAAGGCGTCGACGATCATCGACTGGTGCTCGACCCATCTGATCTGGACCCCGAGGCCGTCTGCCCTTTCACGAGCGATAGCAACCTCCAGCGCGGTGTACTTGTCAGATGCCTGGGCTCCGTCCTTCGACACGTTGTCGTAGACGCTCTTGGCATCCACGATGGAGAGGCTTTCCCGAAGCTGCTTGTCGCCGTCTGACTTCTGGAGCACTAGGTCTGCCTGCTTCTTCACTTCAGACATGAAGGACTGCAGGTCAAAGTGCTCTTCGAGAAGATCCTGCCAGATGGCCTTCGTCCACATGAGCTCTGCCAGTCCGCGGTTCAGCGACTGTGTCTCCGCCGCCAGAGTCGAGAGCAGCGGGCCTTCTCTCCACTCACCAGCGCCAGGTCGTAGGCCAAAACACCCACTGCGCCTTGAGAGGAACCATCCTCGTAGTTGTCGAAGGAGGCGTCCGTCGTCGTCCCAAAGCCAAGGCGGCTGACCTCGATGGGGTAGTAGCTCATGGTCAGGTCCGGCCGCCCCTTCACCTCCTTTATGGCCTTGTTTAGAGCGATCAGATCACGGATCTTCAAGCGCTTCATCTTTGATGCCATGATGGAAGCGGTAGCTGCGGCATCCGGTCTGCCGTCCTTGGCGGCCCAGGCTAGGCTGCCTATGGAAGCCCTAGCTCCACCACGCTCTTTCTCAGTGGCGTCAGCTTCGGGCTTACTGCGGCGACCACGCTCGAGGTGAACTTCTTCGAGACGCTCCTCAACGAACTTGTGCATGTCGGTGTGCACTGTGAAGTCCTGGTCTTGGCGCACTCGGCGCCCGTTGAAGGAAGTGCCCTGCGGAAGCTGCTGGAGCCAGTGGAACTTTCCGAAACGAAACCTCTGACGAAGCTGGTTCAGCCTCGCCTCGTGCTCCTCCTTGCCGAAGGCCAGAAGGTCGTCGACCTCCACCACGATCACTCCATCGAGCTTGCCATCGATGTACAGGGTGAAGATGCACGGGTCGAGGCGGCTCTGCTTGTACTGCAGGGTCTCCGTGAGGTACGTCTTCAGAGTGCGCCTCCAGTGCAGCGGGGCGTCCACCAGGCCATAGACGCCGTGGAGTATCTCCACCAGCTGGCCTTCCTCAAGACCTGGCAGACCAAACGTTGGCTGCCACATGAAGAGGCGACCCTCCTTGCGCTTGAGCGGGTCAGATTGCGTGAATGCCTGCTTCAGGACACCGCAGGCTCCACGGAGACGCAGAGAGGCTGCTGCTTGAAGGACTACATTCAGGTTCTGGGTGCTTACTGTTGGGGCGTACTTCTCGAGAACGTGCAAGTCTGGGTCGGCGAAACCCTTCACAACTAGTCGAGACTTCTTGGAGGGAGGCTCCCCGGGTTGATCCGCAGGCTTTCGGCGTCGCACAATATGCGACCCCATCACACGATCAGGCTTGCCAGACCTCTCGAGCTCCTTTAGCACCGCAGCAGACACTTGCTTGCTCAGAACTCCAACAGCCCCACTTGCCTTGATCTTCGCCCATTCTTCGGCGTCAGCTTGACGCCACTCTTCCCACTCATCTCCAGTGATGGCGCTTTCAAGGACCTCGTCGTTCGCCGTCTTGAAGACCTCGGCCGTCACCACCTCCACGCTGTAACTGTAGTTCTCCTTGAGCTGATCCTCGAGGCCGCTCTCCTTCAGGTGCTCCAGAGCGGCCTTGGTGAGGAAGAAGTCGGTGTGCCCTTTCCACTTCGAGAGGGAGCGCTTGGTGGGCTTCATGGCCCTCCAGTCGTCGGTCTCCTCCTCGATGTTTCCGCACTTGAAAGAGCGGGTAGATCCTGACAGAAGGAGTGGCTTCTCCATTTCACGTGGTGTCGCGCACACTCCTCGGATCTGCCCTTCTGCGTCTGGGCCCGGAGCTTGGTCACGCTGAGCTCTTTCTGGAAGCGGGTCACCCGTGTGGTCCTGGATGACCCTGGAGTTGCTCCTATCAAAGCGCTGCTTCAAGTCATCAAAGACCTGGTGTACTGCCTCGATGCCACGGATCTCCTCGGAGGTCCCGGGCCTTAGGTGCTCGTTCGACACCTTCCAGATACGGCCTCGCATGTTGACGTAGCAGTTCGCACCTTCAGGTAGCAGCACTACAGCTGGTCCAACCCAGCCCGGCTTGAGCACCGCTGCGGTCTTCCACGAGCGCCAGACGAACACTACTTCTCCCGGCTGGAACCGAGGTTGGGTGCGACCACGGCTCTGCAGTGCGACCTTAATTGCAGAAGAAGTGTTCACCTCTACGTAGGCTTTCTGTGCCGCACGTCGCGCTGCCAGCTTCTGCAGGTCTGTCCCGTAGTCCACAAGGACGGGGTCGATCGGGTCGTCAGAGAAGACCTCGCCCACAGTGCGTGGCAGGTGGCCGAACATCCTCTCGGCGAGAACCCGGACCGGTTGAACATCCGGTTCTTGGTGGCCTCAGTCTCACGCACCAGCAGTACCCAGTCAGAGTGATCAATGGGCGGTGCGTCCCAACGGGCTTTTTGCAGAAGTTGCTTGAAGAGGGTGGCGCTCCGTGCGCCCGTTCTGCCACGGCGCCCTGGCGCCTATCTGGTGAACCACTATGCCCAGCTGGCCCGCTCTGTCGCGAAACTCGGCAAGGAACTCAGTGCCCTGGTCCAGTAGTAGAACATTAGGCTAGCCTGGCAGACTTTCCCGAGACTTGGGACAGAGAACGGACCAAATCTGCTGCTTCTGCCGGCTGCGTCATCTTTCAAGTGACCCTGACCCACCACGACATCAGGTTACTCTTCTAGACAACAGCTGAGTTACCAGGCTTCATCACGAGTAGCCGACCCCATGAACGGGTGAATGCGGCCCACACGTCCTTGGGCTCCTTGCTCTTCACACGCTCCACCTGGTAGCTGGTGCCCATGCAGACCATGTTCAACATCCAATGCATCTGCGAAGCGTCGTGGCCTGGCACCTGCATCAGATCCACACCAACGACGACATTGGGAGCGTATGATCTCGGCATCGTGGTTGGTCGATTCCACTTCGGGGAACGGTGCGCCTCACAATTGGCGCACTTGTAGTGTTCCTTGGCATAACGAACGAGATGCACAGGAGCTCGGCTGATCAGAAGAGCTCTCGCCAGCTCCTTGTTGGGTGGATGGCCCAGGTTGCGGTGCAGCTTGTCCACTGCCTCCTTCTCCGCATTTGTGGGCGCCCTCGAGCCTGGTCCCAGAATGATGTCCAGGGGATCGCTCTCGCCCTCGGGAATTTCGGGGTTCACAACCTCAGCCCGAACCTCCGCGGGCTGAGCAAAGCCTCAGGCGCTGCCAAAGGCCTGTAGTCGATAACGTCCTTGCCCTTGGCTATGCTGTACTTCACCTGGTCCGCGGCGTTAGTGAGGACCCCGCTCTTGCGCATCGGGAGGTAGGTTGCCGAAGAGCCGCAGCACAGATCCTGGCCCGGGCTGTCGCATAGTGTTAGGGCTTGCTCTAGTGTGCAGCAGGAACGTGCCTCCCGCCCGCCATTGGGCACGAGCTAGACGACATGCCAACTCGATCGCATCGGCCTCAAGAGTCAGGACGGGGGGCCTAGCACGTTCCCAGGCCTTCCAGCATTCAAAGGAACGCGCCGATGTGCTCAATGATCGTGTCACGGTGCTCCTTGGGAGGCATGCGCTCGGCCGCGACAGCCAACTCTCCAGGACCTGTGGCGTATCCCTTCGAAGGATCCCGGCACCATCCGCCGTGGGGCGGCCGTCCAAAAAGCATCTGGCGTGCCACCTGATTCCTCCTGGCCAGCAGTGCCGAGTAGAAGTGGTCGATGTGCTGGATGGACACCCTCAGCGCTTCCACCGCCTTTTCCCAGTCCGCCTTGTCCTCCTCCACCTGCTTCAGTCGGTGGAACTGCCCGTCGTCATGTCGAGCTGTGCCTGGATGTTCTTGATATGGAGTCGCTGCTCCGTGATGATCTTCAGCAGCTCGTCCTGCTGGTCCAGGTGCTCCTTCTCGATGGCGGTGCGGCTGATTTCCTGAACTCGCCATCCTTCACCTCCTCGCCTGTCTCCAAAGGTCGGCCGGTAAAGAGAGCCGCCGTCCTCGAAAATAGCTTCCAGCGGCTTCGGCACATTGAGCAATGGTTCATGTGGCCGTTGCCTCCACCCTTTAGGCTCTGAGCCGGATGCGCGCAGCGCTCCAGATCCGTGATCGGTTGGCCCTTGACCGCCGCCATAGCCTCCGGCCTGCGCTCCTCCAGGTACTTCTTGTAAGCAGCCCCCTTGTGCGTGGCGCCCAATCGGGTAGTAGTTGCCGTCGCCAGTCGAATCTGGACAAGGAGCTGGACGCTCCGCTGCTAACCTGGCTTCTCAGACAGTGTCACTGCGAATCTCGTCGGCTGGACCGTGCCACGCAGGAGACCGGCCGGAAGGGCAATCACGCCTTCTAGGAGGGCGAAGACGGCGAGGAGTACCCGGACGACGGCTGGGAGGACGACGCCCCCCAACTACGAGGACTACGCCGAGCATGCCTTGTATGAGGACGATGCCGAGGAGCACTACAGGACCTCCTGGACGATGTGACGGCAAAGGCCACGGAGGGGGGCGAGATCGCCCTTTGACCCTGTAGGAGATCAAGCTCAGAACGCGGTGCCGGGCATGCGGCCAGATCGGCCATTGGGCCAAGGAGTGCCGGCGATCTGGTGGTTCCGCGGCACCGTCTTCAGTGGCGCCGCGAGCCCGGCGGCTTCTTTCCTTTGCTGTGCCACCGGCTCACCCAAGGCGGCCTCAGAAGCAGGACCAGGAGCCCAGGGCGAATCGCGAGAAACAGCCTGTACTTCGTTCTGCGGGGTCATGTTGCAGGTTGCCAGGGCATAGTGGACACAGCTGCCCAAGAAGGACTAGCCGGGCACCTCCCGGTTCCCATCCACGGCGGCCTCCAACACGAAAGAAGATATCCCTTGGCCTTGCTCGGCAGGTCCACGCCCTCATCGCGCAAAGCTGCCTGTGCCTGAGAAAATCGCACCAGGTACTCCGCTACGGTCTCCTTGTGGCTGCGCGCCTGTCCAAAGAGTGCAGTCTCCATTGCGCGGGGAAGCGAAGTCTCCTGGTACGGCTCGAATGCTTCCTTCAGCGTCTTAACCACTGTCTTGACGCCGTCTTCCTTGATCAGCGTTGAGACCTCTAGCTGCCGAACCGCCTCTCTCGCCTGGCCAGTCAAGGCCTGAACCAACTTCGGACCACGCTTGGTGCTCGGGAGGTCCGACACGGCCTCCCACAGCTCAAGGTGCTTAAGGAAAGGCTTCAAGGTTGACTCGGGCCGTTCTCCGTTCCAGGAAGGCGGCGGATCTCGATCACGATAAAATCCTCCGCCTGGTTCCGAAGCTGATGCCTGAGCCATGTCTCGCCTTCCCAATGGTGGGCGCTCGCCTTGACAATCTCACTCTCTCTCTCTCTCTCTCTGTCTCTCCAGCGGCGTCAGTGCCGACTGCTTCCGAACAGCAGGAGCGCACAGGTAATCCTGAACTCTTGGGCTCGACCGAAGGTCCTGGTCGTAACGCTCCGGGGAGAGGCAATCGAAAGAGAATGGCTTCACTCGGCTCTACACTTTTCCTTTCCACGGGCAGCTTGAGGCTCAAGGGGCCCTTCGAATGCACGGCACTGAAGCCTAGCTGGCACTGCACAATTCACACCAGGTTAAATATCAGTGACAATACGAACTGTAGTGTTGCATCATGTTGCAATTTGTCGAAACCTGGGAGCTGCGCAGCGAGCGCTGCACGCAATTCGGCGTTATTTTGCTCGACCTGCGCAGCTGAGAAAGCGTGCACTGCTTGTTGACCTAGGGCGTAGGGGGTCTGATGAGTGTGGCGACCCAGTTGACATCCGCAGATCCGCAGCGGCAGCGGTGCGGTTGCTTGGGGCTTAAAGCTGTACGTCATGCGGCAGTCTCTTCTGAAAAACAGCTGCCCTGCAGAATCTGTGCAGCATCTGCAGAGGGAGCCTGCCCGTAGCTCACGGCCATGGACCTTGCTGCGACTTTTTGTGCATTAAGTATGAGCTGGGAAGGAAGGGTAGATACGGGTATGGCAGGCAGATCATGGCAGATCTTAGGCAGCTGCTGGAGTTGCAGCTCCAGCTCGGAAACTGCCACTCGAAGCCTTTACAAACGTCCACCGGCCGCGTCTCGCGTCTGCAGGATTCAAAGTCCCAGTCTCGGTTCCCAGCTTGTGACGCTCCTGTTCAAGTCGACCCACACGCTGGTCCAGCTGGCATTCAGCTGCAATCCCGCATCTTACTGGAAAGTCTCGCGCCATTCTGCGCTACTGGCAATCCACATTTCACCAACCCCACCCGCCTCTTGCTGCAGCTCATTCACTTCCAAATGCAATGCCTGCAATGACGAGCAAATCAGGTCAGCCACTGTTCTGCTGGCAGTTGACGCATGCGCTGCCAACCTTGTTCTCCATTTCCAAGGCATCCGCCTAACTGAAGCGTGCGGGGAATGATATCAACAATCGGGCCGCTTGCTTTATTGAATAAGCTAGACTCGACATGTTTGAGTATACGTTCAGTCAAACGCAGTGTTCACATCTTACGGTCTGCATCCTCTGCACGTCTGTACATGTGCTCGGTGCAATTCCGTGAAACTTTGCAACTACCGGACCCTGGTCTAACTGGGGTCCTGGGGCTTCTCGAGGACCGGCTGATCCGTCATTCGCAGCTCCGACTGAACTTCCTGGCAAACACCTGCCTTAGACGCATGACGCTCGGCCATGCCCAAGAAGGTGGCCAATTGGCTTCGCACCCCTGCGCACGTTTCATCCGTGAACTCCTCGTGCAACTCAAGTTCAGCCTTGAGTGCTCGCAGATCTGACAACGCAGATCCTACCTTCGCCAGGTACTCTTCGCATCCCACCCGCTCCGACTTGGGGTCGCCGAGAAGCAAATACTGCCTGCAAGTCTCTACGTAACGCTGTAACATCACACCCTTTCGAACAGCTCTGCCCAAGCTCGTGTTCTGCTTCACGCCGTCTGATACCGTGAGGTCCTGACATGTCCCAGAGGCTTCCCCATGAGCCTCGTAGCTCGTTATCAGCCGTATGCGTCCAGCAGTCGAGCTGCTGCAGTGGGCTTTCCGAGGCTTCAGTCGGAGAAGAATCAGGCCTCCTTCGACAGAGCCGTCTTCGGAAATGCCGCTCGGAAAAACAGTGTCGATGCGGACTACAGAGCGAACTCCGGCATCCAGGAAAGAAAAAATGCTCTGCAACGCAGGCATGGGAAGCGCCACTCCAGAAATCCTCTGAATGCACAGCATTAATGCTTGGACCGTCTGCTTGAAGCCTGCCGGATAGTATCTGTGTGTGCTGGGCATCCACTCTGCTTCGATCGTCTCTTCGCGAGTGTCGAGAGGCGTGCCATACACAGCCAGAAGCTCAAAAACATCACTTTGGTGAGTGACTTGCACATCAAACGCGGCAGGAAAGAAATTCCAGTCGAAGTTCGAGACGGCGATTTTGTGCAGCTCCTCCTGGCGTGTCATACAGAAGTAATTTGCTCCACGGTGTTTTGTGACCACTTCTGCCAAAGACGAATTGAATTGTGCCCCAATGCCCACGAAAGATACGTAAAGTCCCCTGTCAGCCTGGGACGCCACTAGGTAATCCAGTTGGTCAGGGTTCAGGTCATCCATGTCCGTAAGGAACAAGAGCCTCCGGTGTCTGGAGCCGTCTGTTTTCCCGGAAATTTTGATCGCAGCCTCCATGCCCGCAGCCAGCGTTGTGCCGCCTCCTGGTGTCATTGCAGCCACGCGTGCATCCAAGTCCGTCAGCTCTGACGCATAGGTCAGCTGCTGAACAACGTGACCTTCTCTTGTGAAGGTTGCAAGACCAAACCGGTCATCGCCACGCAGCCGAGCAACCAAAGCAAGCAGCGCATCTTTTGCCAAATCTAGCCGAGAGGAAGTGCAGTCGCTACCACTTACCGCAAGTCTCATGGAACCCGACACATCCAGCACGACGACCATGTCCATTGGCACACTATCTCGCGGTTGACCGTCGCGACATGATTTCAGAAAGCAACCGACCCAAACTTCATCGGAATCTCCGGAAAGACCGCGCACAGCATGAGCATCCACAGAGAGAGTCTCGTTGGTTTCAGGCCCACCAGTGTAGAACGAATGCTCGTTGAAAACACCTGCTGACATGGCTGGGTTTGGCTACAGTACGGGGGAGTGGAAGGGAAGCCTCAACTAAAAAGGTCTTCACAGGCAGTCCCTACCTTGGTATGTCAAGCTGGCGGCTGAAGGAAGACCGTGCGGACTGTGCAATTCACCTTCTCGCAGCGCTGCCTGGAAGGCGTTGCTGTCCATTGCACCCATCGACGCTCCACAGCCCATTTTGTGTCTTGGGGTGAGGGCTGGTGGCTACCGGCTGCTGTTGAAATCCAGCCCCGTCTGCGGGCATGTGCACAAACCACAATGCTTTGCACCTCAGCTGGGCCTGCTTTTGCAACAGGCTTCACATATGAGTGACACGGCCTTGTCTGCTAGGGCAGCAGAACTTGCTTTCAGGGTGCGGTTCATGAAGGCTTCAACCTGCAACCAATCTGTGCGAATTGCATTATTCAGTTCAGTTGGCTGAGGTTATTTGTGTCTGCGTGGAAGGAACAGTCTAGACAAGGACTTTCACTGCATTGGTCTACTCTTCCGAGACTCTTCTGCGCATCGTCGCCAAACCACTACAATACTATAGGCAAAATGTGTACAGCAAAAAGCAGAGCAAACACCCGCAGCGCCTCCGAACGGAGCTGTTCGTTTTCATGACCTTGCCATCCCCTGGCCCTGGCCCTGTACTGACTGGGGCGTTTGTGTCTGAGAGAGCGGCGGACCTCTCGCAGGTCTGCGTCCTGGCCGTACTGAAAAAGTCGCCGCTGCACCGGACTCTGGAAACCTCTCTTCTGATAATTCATCCTTTTTCGAAGAGGGTCGGGCCATGCAAGCGGAAGTAATCCTGCACGCCACGCGGGCGCATCAGCTTGCAAGGCCAATTTCAGCCTTTGGCTGTCTATCCACACCATCCACATTACGAGATCCGCCGATACCCAGATAGAACACTTGCAGAACACATCACGCTCGGTGCGCATCGAAGAACCATGACAGGGCTCGAGCAAGATCTACTGGAGCTAATGAAGTGTAATTCTTCTGAGACTGGATCAGTGGCCAGTTCAGAAGAATGCCGACAGAAGAAAGCCTCTTCCTCTTGCAACACTCATCTGTCAAGCAGCAGTATGACGTCTGTAGCTCGGTGGCTTTCATTCTTCCGCCGAAAAGCGTTAGCAGTTAGCAACAAAGCAGAGGTTGTCCATGGTTGTTTTATGCCGGACGGGGCAATCGCCTGGAGCAATCCCAGCCGTGATTGACAAGCTCTGCACGTAGCACATCAGCCCGGCAGCTTGAAGCCACTGATGCTATCCTTAGGCAAAGCTATTTCGGTGCTCTGTGAGATAGAACAATAGCGGTGCATGGTCGAAATAATTGCCTTGACTGTAGATGCCTGCAGCACATGGTGGCGCTGTGTACCCGTTAGAAGACATGGAATCCTCAAAGATGAAAAGCCGTGCACCGCGCACGCATCCAGAATATCTTTACAAAAGAAACACAGCTCCGCCAAGAGGCGATCGAGGCTCGATCTGCTGCAGGAAGTCCTGCCTCGTTGCAGCAGGCGTGAAGGTCCTCCACCATCCGCATCAAGGTCTGCCGAAAGAAGCACGGTTCCAACGCTCGAGGCTACGGGGCTTTTCACTGCCACTACGTCACTACGTGCTTTGCACCTCCTTTTGCTGAGCCAGCTGTGACTTTTCATCTTCCAATTCCTTGCGTACTAGAAAAAGGGGCCAGCAACATGCGTCGTCGAAATCATCGTGCCTCGAGGAGCACTTGCAGCTTTTGGTTGCCTTCTCGTCGTTCTGTAAGTGCTCTGGAAGCCTCGACAGCGGTGTTGGCACAGCCGCACACACGCGCAACGCACAAGGCCTCGTCGCGCTCTCTTCGAAGCGCACGAATGCGGATGTTCGCTGCCTGCAGGCAGAAAGGTGGCTTGAAGCAGTCAACTGCTCGGCCGCTCGCGGCCGGGAAACCTCGATTTTGTTGTTCGCTTCTTCACCAAGCTTTGAGAGCTCAACCTCGCGAGGCAACACGCCAAACCTCTCACTACGAGCGGCATGAAGTCTGGTCCTCCGCACCTCATAGCTTTGCAACTCTCCACGGAGCTGAGCACTTAGACTTTGCTGCAGCTCGAGCTCCTCACACACGTTCCGTTCGCACTCAGTCAGGTATATACGACACCGCATGGGCCTACAGGCATTGAAACTGATCTTCCGGCCTTATAAGATGTGAAGAAGACCATCACAAGTGTAAAGTCAGAGGTACACGAAACTCAGTGGTCTTCAAGGGCATCAACCAACGCCGTTTAGAACTCTGCGAGCCGAATCCTTGTGGGCTTCTGCTTCTCGCCCGCGCCTCCCAATGCACAAAAACACTTTGGGTCCCTGACACGAACTGATGCTCTGAACTTGTGGTACAGCATGTCGCAGCCCTGTGCGAACTAGCTCGTCAGGATGGTCCATGCATGCTCTTGCGGGCGTGCAGCTCACTGCATCTGCAAGCAACTCTGCATCTCTTGATACGACTACGCGCGGTTGCTCTGTGCGGCACACATGTGCTGTGTGACGGTCTTCATGCGCGATTGTCGGTTGCAACGAGCTGCGAACGGCCACCATAGGTCGGGTATTGCCCGGCCCTGGCCAGAATCTTTCAAAACTTCAAGGCCTGCAAGGTACAGTTCTTATTCCTGCTCAACTTGTTGTGAGCAGGATGGTACGGGCGGCGGACTCAATTCACTCTTCGAGAGAGCTCCTCAACAGCTTGTCGGTGCGAGATTTTGATAGGAGAAGCGCTCGCACCATGGCCATGGCCCTTTGGTGCACCAACCGTTCAGCCGGCTTCTGCGAGGCCGCAAGTGCAGTCTATCCACTCCAGCTTCCTTGCTTACACGCCCGGGCCTGGCAGTCGATTGGGCTGGGGGCTTGTTTCAGGGAAGAGACTTGATCCCGATGAGCACCCTCTCCAGCCCTCTGCTAGGGCGACAGCACCCTATACCACGCAGGTGCTGCCTGACCTACGCTTGCACTGATAATACTATGGCTTTTCGTCCTTGGGGAGCTCTGCCTTCTTTCACATTTCCAGATCTGCGTCTTCGTGTCAGCTGCAGCGGATTTGCCTGTCTATCGGTCCGCTCCGGCGGCTTCTTGGCTGCTTGGATGAGTGTTCGCCCTCGGTGCTGGACCAGCGATGTTCCTTCTGCACTTGGTGTATGCCGGTGTGTCGGCCCTGTGCGTGCTCTCGGTGCTTGGAGCATATATTTTTGGGCGGGTTCGGACCGTGGTTATGTGCAGGTTCGTGCCAGTATGCAGGTTCACCGGGGTCTGTGCAAAAGTTTGGGCATCCGTGCTATTCCTTTCAGTCTGTAATGCTTTCATCTGATAGCGGCTGATAGCGCTACAGAAGTCCAAAATGGAATAAACACAATTCCCGAGCCGAGAATAACAGCACTGCAGAACAGTGACTCCGGACTTCACGCAGCTGATATGCACTTCCTCGGGTTATTGGTTCATTTCCGTTTCGTCCCTCATCCGCCCGATGCCGCTGCCTTGCTTGCTCTGCCTTGCATAGAGCCATGACGGTTTAGGCCCTGCCCCGTTTGCGTCTTAGCCCCTCGGGGTGGACACAACGCGGGTGCCCATCTCCCTTCCAGGAGACTCTCTCTCTCTATCTCTCTTTCCTCTCCTCGCTTACAAACCCACAGGCAAAGGAAGGCGGCTGAGTCTTGCGTCGCATGGCTTCCCAAACAGCTTCACGGACTGTTCCAAGGACGCAGTCTGCAAACATCTGCAAACTACAGGTTTCTTTCTTCGACCCCTCGCAGCGAAGCAAAGATCTTAGAGCTCTTCTTTCGGGCAGCTGTGCCTCGCCAGCGCGGCTTCGGTCTGCATTGCGAGGCCTCTTGCCTGGTCGGGGAGCGCCGCTACGCACAGTCCGTGGAGAGGATCTCCCGTGGTCTCCCGTCCAGTGCCGCCTCTTCGAGCTGACGACTTGTCCGCTCTTCCAGCAGAGTCCTGGCTGGGGCAGAGCGTGAGATCGGCAGAGTCGGCAGATGCAGCCTTCCACACCTCACACCGTGACTCACACCGCTCTTACACTGTCTTACACTCTTCATATCAGCCCAGCTGCATGGACGGCTTCTGCCTCCACTGGTCTCCTGCAGGGAATGGGACCCAGGCTGGGCTTGCGGCGTGTCCGCATCACGCCTCCATTGAGAAGAACATCTAGCGCTTCTGCAGATGTAGGAGCGGTGGTTGCTCGGGAAGCAGACCTTGGTTTGCCACTCGCATTCCCGACAGGTCGCCCAGGCCTTCTGTAGCGAAATCCCCTCTGCATCACTTCGGAGGCCGTGGCTGTAGCTGCTCCTGACATGATCAGAACGATGCCAGACATGCGAAGTGAGTGTGCGCTGTGCGTTAGCAGCTGCCCCCAATCGTCAAAGAATTGCACAAGGCAGGTTTTCTGGTGCTCTTGGAGCGGCCTGCAGCAGCTCAATCTCCTGGGCCTGCTCATCAGCCTGGGCCTAAGCACGGGCTACACTCATCTCCAATTATTGCGACTCACCGAAAGATCTGCTCTTGAACGAGTACTTGGGCACTTCGCCACGTCACCCTTCTTAGCACTGGGACTGAAGAGGTTGCTCAAGCTGGCCCGCGACAAATCATCAAATCGCGGAGGTGCGCAGCACGTCTAGCATTGTTTAGCAAGGTACCCGCATGACCTAACGCGAAATGCGAACGCCTCAACTTGCTAGCTGCGCTACTAAGATGGTGCTCATCAGATCGTGGACGTGCAAGTGCGTTGGCACAGAGGTTAGGCACGCATGCTTGCGTGCATCTGTACACGCAGCACAACCACAGCGCACACATTGAAACTCAGGAGACGAAGTGGCCGAGAAAGCGCGAGAGAGTCAGCAGCGGGGAGGGAGGGAGATAGAGAGGGAAATGGGAGAGGCGGTGTTCTTACGAACTCCTACAGCATTAACCCAAGAGCAACTGAGATTGAGACCCTGAGATGCATAAGTCGCTGGGGGAGGTCGCCGGCTCCGTTCTGCTGGGCCGCAGCCTGTCAACGGCAAAAGCGCATTCGGCAACACACGAAGCCGACATCGACGGAATCGTGGTGCTCAAAGGCTGGCTCGTCGACAACCCTCTGCAATCTGCTAGTCGTGCCATTCCCTACTATTTAGGTGCAGCTCGAAGGACTCTTACAGTCTTACAGACTCACACATGGCTTCAGTCCGGCAAGGCAGAAGTCGCTGAAGTCAGACGGGTCACCTCGAGGTTCTGGGCAGTACACCTCGAAAAAGACGCCCAGGTCTCCACATGTCTCCACACTCAACGTATCAGGACCATCTCATGTTTCCTTTCTGCGTGGCATGCAAGCTGAGCCGATTGCACAGCGAACCGGGCGTGCTACTCAAAATCAGACAAGGCACATGACAGCATGCTGCTGCTGTGATCGCAGAAGCGGGCCCCACCGCTTGATGCGATCTTGCCTGGCATCAGGTGATCATGGTCCCTCCGTGATTTCACAGCATGTGGGCCTCGGCAAATCTTTCGTCCACAACAGTCTGTCCGTTTCAGCGAGTTCGTCTGCCCGGCAAAGGGAGATACAGGCCTGCCAGCTCAAGAAGCCGCTGGGCATGGCTCACTCACCCAGGCATCCTGAAGGCCTTGGGCTGGAAAAGCTGTCGCGGATTGCTCATGATGCCCTGGCTGCGTCATGAGACATGGGGAAACTGACCTCCATACTGTATCTAGAGAGTTTGGGACACTCAGCATTCAGCGCGAGAAGAGACTGCGAATTACTCATCACATAGACCTGTTCCTTCTCGCACAGAAAGGTGCAATGCGGCCTGTACGAAGGACTCTGAACTGTTCATGGCAAACGGATTGCCGTAGCCTGCGGCAGTGGCTCTAAAGAGATGGGCAACAGCACGCTGCACGGACTCTGCTATCCAAAGGTACGAACTCTCAGTTTGATGTGGCGGCAATCCTAGTGGTCGGTCCCAGCCAGTGCCTAGATGAGCAACGGAGTCGTTGAGTCCTGCACTTTCCAGATTGACCTTAGTACTGTACTCACTGAAGCGTCCAACAGCGCCACGTCGCGAGAGCATCCTCATTGTGTGAGTTCCCGATCTATGAGAGCCAGGCCCAGGTGAAGTACAACATGCAGTTGCAAAGGTCGGACAAGTGACGAAGAGGAATGCGCACCTTGACGTTACTGAACATTGAAATCATTGAAGGCATGCAGTGCAACATGTGCAACACTGTAGAATGCGTGATGGAGATCTAGAGTCGCATGTCACAGAGCGACATTGGCACAGCATATCACGGCTCAGGCCTCACCCACCGGCCGCTTTTCTGCATGCTTGGAGAAGGGCGGGGTGTCTCGCGTGGCCCAGACCTGATATCCAGCTTTCTTGTAAGATCGCAGGCGTTGAATCCTGAAAGCAACTGCCTGCCTTCAGGACAAGAACGCCGTCCTCTGCCTGAGACCTGCCCGGACAAGAACGACCACAAAGCCTTCAAGAAAAACGCACGAACAAGAGCCCCGCTTCGCAATGGCAATCGTGCCAAGGCTGTGGAGTTCATCGCCAGCCACCCGGTGCTCAGAGTCAGAGAGCCTAACTCCGCGGGACCACGGGTGAAAGTCTGAAATCTGTCTCCGATGCTCCGACAGTTGTGATCAGTGTTTCGCCAAGTGAACGGCGTGATGCCGAGTGTTTCGCCCACCTGTGTGTTCACGCAGCGCACCTCTGGCAATTGCGCTCTCTGGTCTTCGGTGAGGGAAGGAGGATGATACATACCGCTACCGCACGCTCGAACTGGCACTGGATTTGCCTGCCAGAGCTGAAGCTATCGCATGAAGGTGCTAAACAACCATGCGGGAATTTCGCGCAGGCAAAGCGCATCTCATCTGCGGAGATGCTGACACTGGGCAGCACCGATCAGATATTGCAACAAAACGCACGGAAAGTTGAGAATGTCCATGTAATTAGATTGTGTGAGGTCGCGTGCCTCATGGCAGATGGCGGCAATGTCAAACTTGCCAAGGCCACCGTCGAAAATGGCGCACGCCTCGATCGGGTCTTCACAGCGAAATAACGGAAAGGCCGCAAAGAACCGAACAGCAAAGCGAGGAAATAACGGAAAGGCCGCAAAGAACCGAACAGCAAAGCGAGGTGAAGCGTTCTCTAGCGCAGTCGAATCGCCCTGCCAACGTTGAGGCTCCTCAACAAGGCATCCACCATTTTGCTACATTGGGGGAAGAACTGCTGAGAGTTTGGGTCAAATGAGAGGCTCGCTGCATCACTGCGCAGTTACAATGCCGAAGACAGGAACAGTGCATCGGCTTACATAGGTACGACCCTAAGCCCTACGCCCTTGAAGGTTTTCAGGCTGTGCAAAGCCGGCTAGATTGCTTGAGCCTTCACTGGCTGCAGCATACCAGTTGAAACCTCTGGAAGGCAGTATGGCCGAAGACGATATTACCTCAATCTTCCAAGCTGCACCTGGACTCGGATCAACTGCTTGTAGTGTTCAGCGACATCTTCGCTGAGACCACCCCCACCAGAGCCTGCAGCTCCGCATTTCACTGCGCTCGCAAAGCTTGATGCAATCAACACGAGGCATTGTGGCAGCAGCATGTAAGGCGAATGGCCCAGCCTTCTGCAACATAAAGCTGCACCATGCGACGCTGCACAGCCTATCACCACGCATCAACAAGCACTACCCTCAAGACTGCTGCTGAAAAGGATCACGAAGGATGAGAAGGTCTTGGCATCCTGCGCGCTGCTGCTCTCGCACAAAGATTCGGTAGTGGCCATTATAGCAGCCTCACCACTTCAAAACGCGAAAAAAGCGCGGTTTTTGGAGGTTGAGGTCTTAAGCCAAGGAGCGGAAGTCAGCCAGGCTCCTGGGCGGGCGCCTCGGCAGGGCTTTGCGGCTTTTCCGCATTCGCAGAGGACTTCAAACAGAACTGAGGTCGACGCTGCAGTGCCTCTGACCTCCAAAGTGACTCCACCTCACAACTGAAGCCGTGGCACCGACACAGGCAAGCTGTGGCTGCCTTGCGACCTTGTGCTGATAGGCCTCGATGCCTACACCTTGGACGGCTGCGCTGAGTGGACTAAACCTCTGGCAGGGATTCCGCTACAATGATTTGCGAAAGCTTGGCCGACAGCGTCGAGAAATGAGGGACATCAATGCTGTCACATCAGCCTGGCCGGGATGCAGCTCGAAACCGCCAGTTTCAACGCCTCAGCTGAGTATTGCTTGGCACCTCGGTGTGCTCTGCTTTGATGCAGGCCCCCATGACCAAACAAGCGAGGCCTCCAGCACGCTGATGAACTCAAAACTCGGACCAGTGAAACCCTAGTGAGCGAAACCGACATACCATGGGCCGCGACCCATACGACTAGCCCGACACCCGAACCTACGCATCTTCTATTTTGCCGATGCGGCAGTGCCGTGCCATGAAGCGATCTGCACCACCATCCGCTGATGTTCCCTCCGATCTATGGCACTTTCTCTGTATGCTTAACTTAGGCCAGCGTAAACATGGGAGCGAAGAACCCGACAGAACAAACGTACTTGGGGCCCCCAACCCCTTAAGTACATTCTTCGTTGCTGTGCGTTGCTCGCGGGGTCCCTGACCCGAGACCCCAAGAGAATTGGGGCAAGAAAACACAATCCGTTTCGAAGCTCTGGGGCCTTCCCTCTGCATGTGGCTATGTCAGGGCTCACACGGCTCGTGCCGCGGGTTTAAGGTTCAAGTCGGACCGTGCCAGCGGCCGAGGCCCCCGATCTATGTCCATGTCTGGGTAACTTGAGTGCCTCAGCAAACCGAACGGAAGGTACCAGGGTCCCGAGTTCAAGATGCAGGAACATTTCTGCTTTCCCATGAGGTCACTCCGCTTTTTACCCGTGTCTAGTTACTAGTTCCTCTCAAGGGCTTCTCAGGATTTCTTGCCGTGCTGGCAGGCCCAAGATTACACAAGAGCAGGTAATAAAGCTTCAGCTGGTAGAGCAACATGTTCAGCTGCATGATATCGCCGAAGAGCAAGTCCGTCTGAAGCATTGAACAACTTCGTGCTGCAGCCGCCTTCAATCTGAGTGCCGCAGACCGGACCACATCCTCGATGCCAGCACCCAGCAGATACTTAGATGCTGCAAGCCATCGCCCTTCTGAGTGTATGTCGGCCATCCAAGCAAGTGAGATCGATGGCCTTAGCAGACTTCAAGGTCGGCAATAAAGCACTGCTTTGCTACCAGTAACCGTGACTTGGTGAATGAGGATGCTTGCCAGGGGTATCATCACCGGCGAGGTTGCGAAGCTCCCCAGCACTGAAGGGCAGGTCGCCTCTGCTGTGTTGGCTAGCGCGCACACACACACACACCACAGCAACCAAGCAAAACAAGATGCGCTTGTCTGAGGCCAGGTGCCAGCCAGTATAAGAGAAGCTTCAGGAAACCCAGGAGGGTACTTACCTTCAACCATGCTGTCAGTGTCTGTGCCGCAAAGCTCTTGGATTCCAAACTACAAGCAAGCTTCGCTGTAAGGAACATGCTTCGTGCGAAGGACCACTCATCAAGTCTTCCGCCTCGTGTCATGCTACGAGATGCTACGAGTACCATGGTCGACGAAGCCGAACATGTTGCTGGATCTCCTTCAATGTTAGGCCAAGAAGATCAGGAGATAGACCCAGATAAATATATTGCATGAAAGGAACCAGAGAATAGTTACCAAAGATGAACATAAGACATGCAATGAACAGAACCACATAAATACAAATAAAACTACTTGAACAGAACTAAGATGGCCCATGCTTGAAATTGTACAATACAAAGTTCTCGTTTATGAAGTAAAATAAGATGTTGTTTCCTTTAGTTTACAATCATCCCTCATAATCTTTCTTTCATTCCATTAAAGAAGATATAGAATGAGAAGAAAGATAAAGGAGAAACCAACAAACCATCCACATAAAAGACATAAATTGTAACACCTGCAAAAATAAGGTGCGGCTTTGATGGTGAGAACCGAAGGTCAAATTAATGAAACAAACACGCATTCATTTCACTCTATTGTTTTCTTTCATTAATTTGATCCTTCTGCCCTGATCTCACCGTTCACTTTCCCTTAGATTTATTCTTTTGTGTTGGGCTATTGAAACCAGGAGTTCGTTTCATTTAAATAGTGAACACTTGGCATTAAAGGTTCAATCTTACTCCGTGAATGCATTTGCTTAGCTGAGAACACCTTAGGACCCTAACAACCGTTTGCACTCAAACACTGTCACGGCGAGCGGTCCGGGCCTCTTGATCATGAGATGCCATGCTCTTCCTGCTCAACCATGCGAAAGCACACGATGTCGCGACTGCATCCAGGCATGTCAGGTCAGCGCTTCGTTGCTAAAGCAACTACTGCAGTCCAGCGCTCCTGACGGTAGCTGAGAAAGCTGCGAACCTCGGCAAAAGTGTGGTAGCATGTGACAGTGCAGCGTCTTTTCGCAGTTAAGAAGGGCATACGTAGAAGACTGAACAACTATCCGGCATGCTCCCCTGCAGAGACGAGGTCCGGGCAAGAGCTCTTGGAATGTTTTGGCCGGGCCAGCATCGCTCGGGATCAAGACCGGCATGGTGGTGCAGGCGCTCTGCACCTCAGGCATTGCTTTTGTTCCCGAAGCGGCTTGCGGCTCGATGCAAGTGCTTGCAAAGTTGGACGCATTTAAGGTGGACGGACTTGCATCACCTTCGCAACATTCAAGTTGCTGCATGTATGAGAGGGACTGGAGTATGGGTGGCCTGTCAAGTGTCTACGTTGCGGGTTCTGCTGATGTGACCGTCATTCTCGAGTCCGTTGGTGTGCGAACGGAAACGGCGTATTGCCCAAAAACTTGATGAGGAGACTGATATGCGGCAAGCTGACGACACAATTAAAGTAGTGAGCAAAGAGGTCGGGTTTCAACCGTTACAGCAGATATACACATCGGCGAAAACGAATCTGGCGTGCGGTGCCGGGTACCTGCAGCAGCACTGCTGAAATGTGCACCTCGATCTGACTGACCATGCTGTGGACAAGGCGTAGCTTCATGCGCCAGTGAGCAAAGGTGCCTGCTGCTGAAATGGACGACCCATGTAGCTTGAAATGCTCTGTGTACGTGCAATACCATGCATTTCAGTCGTGGCTGAATTCCCTTCAAAGGTACAGCACGCCGACTTTCAAATCCAGCGAAGCAGTGAAGGTTGCCTGCCTTTTAGGCTGAAACTTGTCGCATAGGCCCAACACGTCGCAAACGGCCACAAGGTGCAGGTTTGCAGCTTCGGCATCGTAGATTGCCAGCAACGACGGCTTAGCATTCAGTTCCAGGCTGCGTGAAAGATCATCAACAACTTCCACAACTCCAAGTCCCCTACACTTGTGTTCCCACGCATCATGGCGAGCAGCAAGCTCAGCCTTGTCACCACATCGGTTTCGGGACGACAAGTACGGTGCATTAAAACTTAGTACATGGCGCAAACCAGCTCACCTCCACTGAAGCAGAACCACCTGTGCTGTCCGGCCAGGCAGTACCCTCTCGTCCTTTCGAACACCTAAATTCATGACAAGCTTTCCCCCGCGAGACCCCGCGAAACTCCGTGTGCGACAGAAGGGAAACCCAAGCTACTCGACACGGGAGAAACCCCACACTCTGCTCCCACGTCCAACTGTCTAGCCGCTAGCCACGTATAGCCACGTGACACCGGCTACGGCAGACTAGCTCGCCTCCTCCAGAAAGGCAGGCAGCCTGCAGCTGCACTGCAGAAAGAGGCAGAATGAAACCGTGGGGAACGCCTCCAGAACGTCCACAAGGAGACGTCCCGCCGGCCTCACCTGTCCACAGCGTTGGCGGTCGATATGGGTCGGAAGTTCTCAAGTCTGCACAACTCGCAAGGCTCCTCAGGAGAATCTGCTTGGAGCTCTGGACTCAGTGACGAGCACAGAAAGGACCTCGAACTTGTTATGTCAACTCTTGCCAGGGTTCTGTTAGTCAAGCCGTACTTGCAAGATCGTGCAGCGTTGGTAAGAGAGCCTCGTCCTTCCAATTGTTCATCCTAAGCTTCTGTGGGCCCATGCACATGGTCGGCTCTGCTCGTCCTTACCTGACCGCACTGCGACTTGAAGTCTGTTCTGCGTTTTGCCATGGGCATCTTGTGCCCCGTTTCTTGTCGAAGTTGCCTTCCTGCCCATTCTCTGCCAGTTGCCCACACCATCTCACGCCCAATCCCCCAACCCTTCACCGAAAAGCAACAGCACGAAGGGCCAAGGGCCATAAGCTTCCAGAAGTGCAACGTGGCTGTCGCCTAGCCCTGGCGGACCCGGGCCCGTAGCGGCCGCCGCGTAGGGACCGCTTCTGACCGATGCCCCTTTGAGCTTCCTAGCTTTGCCTAGAACGGCTGCCTTCAGCATCAAATGGGGCTGCCTCTGAGACTTTGCCTCTGGGTGCATGACTGCAGCGAGGCATGTCTGGCGACACAGCGGCAAAGTACCCGTCCTAAGCGACTCGGAATCAAGTGTTCGTTGCATAGCACCATGAAGCCGACTGCGCGACCTCAATGATGCGACAAATATACATAACGTGACAGAGCCTACAGCCCAGCCCGAGAGCGATCGAAGACAAAGGACTCCAAATGACTCGACTCTGCAACCGCGAAAACAGTACAACGATATCGTGAAGCAGCTGCAGGTGAGCAGGTTCATCTGAGAATGGTGCCAAGCGCGTTTCGAAGGCTTAGCCGTGTGACCGGACCTCAATCATCAGCTGATGATTGTGGAGTCGCGTGGACTTCGCTATTCTTGTTCAACTCTGGCTCCCACCCAGCAGCACTGCCGCCAGATCCTGCCATGAGAAGCGCATCAACGTCCCAATATATCAATCGTCTTATGTTGGCCGTTTAGCTTGCTGCGACCTGCAGCATCCTCTCGGAAACTTTGCACTTGGCATGTGCTGCGTTTGGTTGTTGGAGAAGCGACTCATCTGGGAACACCATATCATCGCGGCATGCCAGCGGTGAAGGCAAACTTTGGTGGATGCGCAGGTATTCGTTGCTTGAAAGTCTCGTGCTGCTCAGATTGGGCTCAAGAACCCTTCGAAGATATCCCTGGGTTTCTCTGGTGACCCTCCCGGGTCTTGAAAATCCGACAGCCACCACTCAAGCATACTCAAGCAAAGTGGGAGTTTGGTACATGGATGTCCGCGGTACTGCATGGTGTTTTCGAGACTCGAACTTTTGCGCCGATGCTCAAGCAGCGTTGGGCTCGCCAACGAGTACTCATAATGTCATAATGACTCACAGCCCTTCCAAACTTGAAGCAACTCAGACTGCAATCAACCAGGTACCAAGCTGCATGACTGAACTACATGCAGAAGGCAAGGAAGCAGCCAACACTTAGGCACGAGACACTGCATCACCGCACTCCAGGTCAGATCCGTTTCGACGTGGGTTGCTTTTAACCCCTCATCTAGTTGTTCTGACGCCTGAACATTTCCCTCTGACCCCCCAACGTTTGCCTGACTCCCGGTCCTGTTCTGAACGCAATATCCAAAAATATCCTCAAGAATTGGCTTCATGCCCAAATCTCAGGAAAGTGTCTGGAACTTGCGAAACCGAGGTTTTGTAACTTGCTCTTGTGCTAGGACACGGTGCAACCCGATGGCAAAGCTTCCACCGCGGGTTGAAAGTCAAAACCTGAAGCCGAAGGAATGCCCTTGACCTGCTTTCACGAAAATGGGTTAAGTTATGTCCTTTCCCGTCAGCGAACCGCTAAATCCGCGAACACACAAACCCCCAAACACCAGTGACACTAGTGCTTTTTGCCGAGCACCGCGTCAAAACCTGCAACAGCTGACTCCGATTCGCAAAGCTCGTTTGACGGCAAACCATTGCAGGGTTTGACTAGTGTGACTCGCATGCATTGGACTTGGGATTGAACTAGCCTTTGAGAAATTCATTCTGGAAGTCGTCTTACCAGGGGGAAGGGGCGCATGCACCCATGCTTATCGAGGTACCTCGGGTTCAGCGGAACTGGTGAGTTCTGAGGCCACCAGCGCGGGGAGTCTCAGTCTCACGCTGAGGAGTGGAGGGGCCCGAACAATTCAGGTCAGTTAGGTGGGGGACGGGTCGAAAGCAGATCAAGCAGGGGGTTCACCTGAGACGAGGCCTAAAACAATGGGTTTGCGGTGGCGGGGGGAGGGGCCCGGAGGGCGGTGGTCGGGGTGATCAGATGTCGGACCTAATACGAAGGCGGGGTGAGAAAAACCGGAGCGGGGGGGCAAACAAAAAAGAAGGGGTTGGGATTTGGGATGGGTTGGGGAAAGGCTGGGGGGCTTGAACAAAAGCGGGCCCTCTGATTTCAAGCGCAGAACCACTTCGTGCATTTTGTTGCAGCTAAGCCTCGGCACGAATGAGACGTGACATTTTTTTGCCTAGCTCCCACGCTACACTAGCAGCTTTGCAGCTGAGCTGCCCGCTCTCTCCCAGCTTCAACACACACATTCACACACACGCCTGCTGCCTAATTCTGACTTGTTTACCCGGCCAGGCTGCAGCTTTTGTTGTTGTACAGGGCTAAAGGCGGGCAGCATCATCAACTTTCTACTAGTTCCTTGAATG
Organism: Symbiodinium sp. clade A Y106; assembly: GCA_003297005.1. NCBI lineage: Eukaryota > Dinophyceae > Suessiales > Symbiodiniaceae > Symbiodinium > Symbiodinium sp. clade A. Next base: position 120,348 of record BGNK01001062.1, on the reverse strand, counting down.
GATCGTGTCCGCCCTAAAGAAGTTGTTGAGCTCAAACAGGTCGGCTGACAAAGAGCAGTGGTCTGCTGGAGTCTTGCTTGCCTCGCCCGAATCTTTGCAGGCGATCGGCAGCCTGCAGAGAGGTGCTGACAAAGGGGAAGTTGCCCGGCGGCCGGAGCATGCTGCAGCCTGTGGGCACTTCTCAAGCGACTCGAAGAGCCGCACGAGCGTGAGCTGCGCAACCTCAGGAGCGAGTCGCGACAGAGTCGACCCTTCTACGTTGGAGATCTTGTTGAATCAAAACAGTGCAGTAGTCCCGATGCTCTTGCGCGGACCTCTGCCAGCTGCGGGTCGGAGAGGTGGCGACAGAGGTCCAGCGCACCCGCCTTGACCAAGGCGAGACCTCAACAAGGCCACCGCACCTTCTATCCTCTCCTTTCGTGACGAGAGCACAGAAGAAAAGACCTGGAAAAACGTTCTGAAATGCCGTTCGGGTGCGGTTGGCCTCAACTTCGGCCTCCGCAGCATCGTGAGGACTGGCCAGCGACAACGCCGCATCCACCAGAAGAGACAAGCAAGCCCAGCGAGACTCGCCAGGGATTTCTGGCCTCGTTTCGTTTATTAACGGAAGTGAAACCATGACCAATGGCAGGGACGAGGATCCCACCTTTCGTCTTCTTCGTCCTCCTCCTCACTTGGTTTTCCCGTAACTGCCAAAGATATCGCGGACACGAGCGACGCCGCCCCATCCTGGCAAGCTGCGACTACAATGCAAAACAGTCCACACAAATCCGCAATTGGAGCTTCGATCAAATGCATCCCAGCCGCCGTTTCGCGCAAGTACTTCTGACAGGTTGAATTCCCGACGATGTTCATCAGGCATTGCAACAGATCTCGCGCAACTTTGCCACCCAAAGTGAGATCTTCGTCTTCCAGGATGGAGAAAACCGTCTCGATGAAACCCTGCACGGTAACAATAGTCCTGAGCATGCAGGCCACATTGCTTAGGAGGGATCATGCCCTGTCGCCGTGCTTGCATGCGATGAACATCCGGGTCAGTCGTAACTGTCGGTTGACGTACTGCCGGTCAGGTCTCTGAATGTCGGCATTGGCTGCCGTCAGCAGAAGTAGCAAACTAAGGCATTCGTTGCGCACATAGTCAATTGGTGATGTCTGCAGCACGTGCATCAGGTGGCCGAGGGACCTGGCTTCATTACATACGTGATGTCGTGTATGTAGAGTTTTGTAGCCATCTTTTCGGCTTCAGCAACCACTAGACGACTATAGCTGCCTCGGGTCCGCCAAGATCGCGGCATTGACGGGCTCAGGCAAACGGATGTAGATTTTCTGAAGCAGGATCATCGCATCGTATTGTGTCGAAGTCTCGCCTCGGGGCTGAACGCTCCGGCTGAGACGCGACCCGCGACGCATCGCGACGCACCTTGAACTGATTTGATGTCATGGGACTGACACAAAGCAAACGCAGGAGTTGCTTGACGTTCTCCGTGTGCTTCCTTAGATTGTCATGATTGGATCTGAGGCAGCAAGTCGGAAGTACTATGAACGGAGGAGCTTCTTCTGCGAATGCCCTTGAACATTGAAGAAGGGTTGGATGCCGTGACCTACTAGCAAGCAAGGATTCCCCCTAGATAGAGATAAATCGGTGCGAGATGCTCGTGGTGCTGCTATTTACGACGCGTGGAGAAAACAGTTTATCACCGTCTGTGTTCGCGCTGCCTTTGTCTCGCAACGCTTTGTCGCACACGGCTTTACAAATCATCAACTCTCCTGCAGGTAAGCACCGAAGTTCCATCAAGTGGCCGAGGCTTCCTCCTATGTAACGGCTCGTTACGAGTCTAGAACGGCAAAACAGTTTGCCACCATGTGACTGCGAGTAAAGTTGAGCCACAATGTCCAGTGTCCACAAGAGATCATAGCATCTGCTCTTTCCCTCATGTGTCTGCGCCCATGGGCATGGGCTTGTCACGTCCATGGTCTACATACCAGTGGGGAGGAGGAAGTGTGTGTCCTGCAACGATCAAGGTGGCCGAGACCCCTGTGGCAATAGAAGAGCTACGAGCAGTGTTATGAATGAGTAGATGACATTAACTTCTGCCTTCGGGCAAAACTGAAACCCTAATTCCACACAACTTTGCTTAACCCATACATACGCTGCAAAGTTTCACGCTCCGATACTCCGACAGGCCACTATCCACAATCTACACATAACCATGACTGCTTAATCCGAACAATGCTGTTGGCTGGCTTTACAGCAATCCTAATTTGCAGCGAGTTTACAAGTGTGACCTCGGAATGTTGCGTGCCCTGGCCTCAAGCTTTGCATCGTCTCACCGAATTGCATAACAGGTCGAGATTTTCATCGACAAAGCACACAGCAAAGCTACCTCTCACTAAAGCAACGTAGCCGAACCATGCCAGTAACTCTCCCATCCGAGCCACACGACAGAGTACCCAGGGAACCCAACTACCCGTATCCCAATCAAGGGTAGTCGAATGGCACGGCAATATTGCAACGCGGAGGTTCAAGTTGCCTCTCTGGCACCCTGACTCAAACCGGATTACCATGAGACTCAAGGAAGGGCAAACGTTAATGCGACATAATGCGGAAATACATACAAGCGACATACAAAACACGAGGTATCGATGTCTATGTCCCTGCATGCTCGAGCGTCTCGGGCAGTCTCGGCTTCTTTCCAGCTCCGATTAGGGCGTTGCGAGGGCCCCCCCCCAAACTTCCATGCATCAAAAAACAAGACGAGAAGCACGACAAGCTCCGCGACCAGTTGTCCTCGCTGCTCGTCGGCTCGATCCTGAAGGCCGCATCCGCTGTTCTCGGTAGGGTGTGGTCGCTCCCAACTTTCTTTCTGCCGTGCCTTCTCTTCGACCTTCTCAACCTTGGAGCCGGAGCTCTTTGAGCCGGTGCTCATCAAGGAACTCAAGCACTCCAAGGCATCCTCCAGGATTATCGAAACGAAGGCACATGTTGCTCATGTCTTTCAACGAGTGTGCCTGCATTGATTCCACATTCTCGTCGGCAAGCTCTTCACCCTGGGGCGGGGAGATCTTCTCAACCACGCGCAGGATGGCAACCACGGCGCCTGCAGAGAAGCACTGGCTCAGAACGGGGACTGGCTACAAGACACTCACATGACTCAATGATGCTGCGCCGCTGTGGTCAGACCTTCAGTGGCGACGACGGCTCCAGGGGCGCGCTTCGCCAGAGCCTTGAACTCGGCCAGAGCGAATTGCCGCGCTCGATGGCCGCTTGCCGTGCTGCAGTCTCCTGAAGTGGTCGGATGTACTCTTGTAAACACTAGAGTCAGAGTATGTGTGGCATTACTTCTAGCAGTTTGATTTGCAATCATCCTTTAGCCACTCCGGTGCAGAAACAACTGAACGCGTCACGTCACGTCCTGAGATTCGGTCGACCAGAGCACCGGCATCTATGTGGGCATCTATGGAGCTTGCCGAGTCCAGAATACTTTGCCCTTACGGGAGGTCTGCAGCACAGGATCCCCAGTGCTCTAAGACAGGAACAATCGTGCTAGGGCTCCGGCCTAATGCATCCAATATTGAGCCCGACTGCGCCATCCCAGGTGCGCTCGGCTACTGACTGGCGGTGGACAGAAGCTTGCGTTAGTGAGCCAATCAATTGCTAGTTGGTTCCACTCGAAAGTAGGGGGCAGTTACCGCAGGGTTTATTGAGTGCGACGCTCGAAGCAGCTGGGCTGTGGTGAGACGTTGGCATCCGAGCAGAAGTGGTCGGGTTCGGTGAGCTGATGGAGCCAAAGAGCTGACACAGGCATGAAGATGCATGAAGAAGCTTCTCATCAATTGCACATGCCATCCTGGCTACCTCGTTGCTTTGTGCTGGCTCACGTAGCCCGTATCGTCAGAAACTTTAAACAACAGCTGATTAGGAAGGAACGAGCGCAGTCAGTCATCGGTGACCTGAAACCCAGCTCGGACAAAGTAAGCTCTCAGTTCATCCAGAGACACCTTCCGATCACCTTGGATGCATGATACATATGCCTTTCGCCTGTCCGAAGCGGGCGAATTCTGACTTACCTTGCTGCTGAGACACTGTCGGCATCCAAGGCTTGATACCTTTGCTCACAGAAGCAGCAATCGCAACTGAGCTCGAAAGGCGCAGATCAGAAACCATTATGAAACGTTGCCCAAAACGACCCATACTGCAGCAATGCGGCAACACCATGTCTACTACTATATATAAGTGTGAAACCAGGGCACACCTGCTCGAACTGAGAGCGTGCGCTGTCCCGCAGATTCTCGGGTATCCCGAGCATCTGCGCGATCTCTGGGTGGCTCTTGCAGGCCTTGATCAGTTCTATCCTGGTGACCTCGAGCGTCTGGTTCTCACGGGCGCCCACACGCATGCAATACCACTTTACATTGCACGAGCAATACATGCACAATTTCGGGGTGCGGCAAAGTTATCGTTGTTTGCATCGCCTAAGATGAAGCTGCGATGGCCAGGCCCGTGACGAAATGATACACACTTACTCTTCCCTCTCAAAATCAGCCAGGCGGCACTGCCTGAACACCTCGCGTAAGGTGTTCGTGGAGACCGCTGTGCCTTTCAGCTGAGGCTGCACAGCCTTTGCTTTGTCCACGGCCAGAAGCTCCTACAGGGCCCACATCACGTAGCTGCGAAAGGAACTGTGTGCGTCCGCACTGGGGGCTGCCATGGTGGCCACGCCCGGTCAAGACCAGCCAAGAAAAACACGACATGTGCGCTTACTAATGCCGGCAGCTGGACCCGAATCCGGCACTTCCGCAGCACACGAAGGACAATCAGATTCTTGCTGCAATCACGAGCTACATGCCTATCGTCGTGGCCGATCCGACGGCAAACGAGTGCTGCAGAAATGATGTACTACAAGACAAGATGCCACTTAGCTCCATGATTGATTGCACCCGGCTCAATCACGGGGGATGGCGGCCTGATTGCTGCTGTCGTTGAGCTCGCCTGAACAAGCACTGCCCATGGCTTCGCACGGGCACTTCGCGGCCTAAAAACGTCCAGTACTAGTAGATTTCGTGCTATATTACTATACCAGTCCCATGCCATTTGCTTGTCTGTGCAGGTTTCGAAACAACGTGTTCGAGCAGTCAGAGATGTGTACTTATGCAGGTCTGGTGGATTTCCTGGTGGACTATCCTGCCACGACAACATGGATTGCGGGGTTCACTTTGCAGGAAAACTCGTCCCTCTGTGCCCGCAATCTCTCCAAGCTGTTCTGCCGCAGACGCCTCATGGCCCTCAGTGCGTTTGCGAGTTCGTCATCTGAGTCTGGTCTCTGCTGGATGACTGCTTCATTTCTTTCGCAAGCCCTCTTCCAGCCGCTTTGCACCGACACCGCCTGCTGCGACACTGCAGTCCCCGAGACAGCAAAGCCAGACATGCACAGGCCTAGGCAGATGCAGGTCTTCTCGCAGTCACGACGTCTGAGCTTGTCGAAGCATCTGGAAAATTAGAAATCAGCAAGCATGCATGGGCGCCTTGGCCCCACCACGGCAAATGCGCGGGTACGTTATGGAAGTCCTCGCTTTGGTTCACATTGAGCCATTGAAAAACTTCTGCCTCTTCTGCCTCGACACCGTCCCGACCTCCTGAAGTTGTGCTGGCACCGGGGCCGATGATCACGATGTGATGCGAAAGATGTCGCTGTGCGATCGCTTCCGGCTGATCCCTTGTCGGTCCCGTCGGTCAAGCCATGATGATGTCCAGTCCCCAAGCAGTTGCAGCACGCCGCTCTTCGTTGCTGGTCGTCAGAATGTGGATCGTGAAGGTGGTCAGGCGTCACGCAGCCTCGCATGCAAAAAGCAACACAAAGCAATCGCTGCGCACAAACCCCTCCCCAGCCCAGTGCATCGCCCCGTCTAGCATGGCGACCAAGGGGCATGCTGTCTTTGAAGATCTGCTTGAAAGTGACAGCCAAGCTTGCTGTTTCTGCACAAATGTGTGCTCGGCCCGGGGCCAATGTGGATTTGATGCGCTCAGCCTCTCAATCCCAACTAGTCCCAAGCTGCGTGGACGTCTACAGCTGCACTTCCTTTGCATATGCTTAGAAGGCTCAGATGATCTGCCCACTCCGGCCTTTCTGGATAGCACCCGTCATCTTTTAAGCACCCCTTTTGATCTTCAAAGCCCTCGAAGCCTCCCAGACCTTCTAGTCCGTGCTACAAGACGCAGGTCATCTACGGCAAACAACACTACTTCTGCTACCTCAGACCGCCCACGGCCTCATCAACATTGTTGGAGATTAAGATGACATAAGCCTTGATAGTTGGATCCTGGTGTAGAATTTGATTCCACCGCCTCAGCTGTTGGCGTTGGTCGGTTGGTGTCGGTGACACTCTGAGCCCTCTCGAAACAGGTCTCGAATTCAACGACGAGTCTCCACAATGCGGTAATTTACATGCGTGTACATGTATATAATTAGATATATATATATAAATATGTATCTACATAGGGTTTGGATCGAGCGCCCGTCTGGCATAGGGCCGCATTGCCATCGGGAACAACGATTCCTTCGCCTAACTGGCACCGTGCACAGCGAAGGCAGAGGGTAAAAGCTCGCAAGCGGATCAAGCTTGCACGCTCCTTGAGACCGCGGCCTGCAAAGGCTGATCTACTGCGCCTCGCAGCACACCACTCCAAGCCGGCCTACAAGGAGCTCCAGCTCCCTCCCATGGGGAAGGCAGGCAAGCGGGGAGGATGGCGATCAAAGCGAACACAGCAGGATGCCTCCTACTACTGGCAGGACCACCAGAGCTATGGGCCGGATACCCAGCCACGCCAACCGCGCAAACCACAAGACAAGGGACCTGTCTTTCCGAAGTACGACATGATGTTGGTTGGAGACAAGAAGGCCAAGCCGGATGCATCTGGCGGACAGAGTGGCAGCTCGTCCGGCGACTTCGTGAAGATTGTCCAGAAGCTCACCAACAACCTGAGGAAAGCGGGCAGCGACTCCGGAAGCATGCAACGGAGAAGACCCAGGTCGACGAGCAATGGGCGAGCTTTCAGAAGGGCCTCAAGGACAGCTTTATGAAAGAGCGGGCCCGCTACAAGGAATACATCGAGAAGCTGCAGAACGAGGAGGCCGAGGCGTTGAAGTACCAGGAGACGGCGATCGACGAGCTCTACAAGTTCCTGGCAGACCCGAAGGCCCACCTGACCCAGCCGGCTGTAGAAGCGATCCCCCAGGCCCCAGGCGGCCAAAGACGAATGGGATCACCTGATGGACTGCACAGAGGAGGACGACGACATGGGCTTGGCCGGCTTGTTGGCTGAGGCCATGGGCGGTATGGAGACAAGAAAGCAAGCGGCGCGACAAATGATGGCAGTCTTGGACAGCCACCACAGAAAACAGCGAGGCCCCGCACCGCCGCGAAAGGCGACGACAATCCTGCCGATGACGCCACCGGCCTTGGAAGGCAGCCGCCGGGCTGGCGGCCTTGCCCCGGACGAGACAAAGGCGGATGTCGCGGAAGTGGCCTGCTCGACGAGCCGTACCTGGGATCGCCGGGGGTCAGAACTCCAATGCCCAGGCGTGCACGTTCGAGGTCGATGACGGCAAGGACACCTTCGGAAGGGAACAGGGAGGGGAGGAAACCGCAGTCAGCGGCGCCCATTTCTGCTGCGAGCCTGGCGAGCAAGCTGGAGGCAAGCAGGGCGGCACTGATTGCAGAGGCCGCGACAGGGGAGAACGAGGCCACCGACGATGAGGAAGTCCTGATCGGAAACCTGCGGGCGGCGGGAGGGTCGCCACCTGCAGTGGTGATAGACTCGCCCTTTGTACTGGAGCTGCGATCTTTGAGGTCGGCATTTGGTGCGCCCCTCTTCTTCCTCCTTGGGGTGGCGCAAATTACCACCCTCCGTCTTCAGGCGCGGTGGAGCAGACCTTTCGCCAGAAGATGTCGTGGAGGCAAGCGAATGTTGCTCTGCTGGGTGCTGAACCTCCTGCCGATGGCGATGTGTTCAGTCAAGGCTGCAGCAATGGCCCCGGAAGGGCCCTCACAGCAATGGTGGCCCCCCCCTTCCCCAAACGGACCTTGAGCTGTGGTGTAGTGGTCAATCCACCAAAACGGAGCAGCTGGCCCTTGCCCTCCAGCGAGTTGCTGCCGATGGAGCTCTTCAGAGTGGCGGTCTTTGGCCTCCCGGTGTACATGCTGCAGGCCCCCGAGATGTCAGAGACAGTTGTGACGGGTGACTGGCTGATGCGGGGCAGTCTTTACACGACCCCAGCTTGATGAGGACTTGGCAGCATGTTAGTGCTACCATGTTGGCTGGACGCCAGGCTCAGAGCAGAGGTCGTCTTGCCCTCCTTGGAACCGGTTTTCGACCAGGGCCGTCGCTCTTTGAGACTTCTGTGCGAGCAACGTTGTTTAACCTGCATCTGTGGCTGCCTGAAGGCCCGGCCTGGCGAAGGCTGAGTGGTGGCTACAGCAGATGTCTTCGGCGGGTTTTGTCCACACACGTCCGCAACGACCAGCTCTACAGGATACCGCTGCCGCTGGTGCACATTGCGACCGGAAGCTGGAGGCTGGAGCTCGAACAGCCGACCTGGACTCCTCAAAGCACTAGTGCAGACTGGACCGCCGATTCTATTGGCTGTCCTCCAGCGTGAAGGTCAGTGGCTGCAGTGGGTTCGGAGTGACATGGAGCAGTGTTGGCGGAGTTTGACAACACGTGGCAGTCAGTGCTGATGCCTGGCCCCAGTGGTGCGAAAGGATCCGTTCAAGAACCAGTTCAAGAGAATGCTTCAGGCCCAGCATAAAAAGGATGTCGAGTCCCAGCGAGACATCCTCGCCCTTTGGGCCATGCACAGACTGGCCTGTGAACACGGTGCAGCACGAGCTTGGTCGTGCCGTATCTGCTGCCGTGCCTTCAAATCAAGAGGTGGCCTGGGCACGCACCTCTATAAAGTTCACCAGCGCCGTGCTGCCTATGGTGCTGTTGCGCGGGGCAGCGTCTGCAGATCCTGTGGAGTCCAATTTTGGTCGGCCCGAGGATGATGACATTTGCGCAACATTCCCAAGTGTGTCGCAAAGCTACGAGGTGCGGGCCTGCTCGCCAAGGAAATCCTCCCTGGTGTGGGAAGCAAGAAATGGCGCTTGCTCGAAATTGAGCAATACACGCCAGCGCCTACGCACCGGGTGCAGGAGCCGATTGAGTCTGCAGCGAAGGATGCTTGGAGCGAGGCTGCCAATGAAGCGTACAAGGCACTTTGTTTTCAGCTTTTCGAGCAGCCTAGCTGTCCCCTCCTGTCGTGATAGAGGCTGTTACCGGAGTCCTCGAGAAGTTCCCGCTCTACCCGGACGAGGAGGAATCGATCCTGGACTTCGTGAGGTGCGAAATCGCTGAGCTTGGCCACACCGATGCGGCCGAGCTCTGGGATGAAGATTCGGTCCAGGTTGTCGTCGAGGCCCTGGCACTGGCGAGCTACCGCCTTAAGGTCGGCGAGCCTCGTTTGAGAACCTGAAGCATTCGCTCCAAGACTTTGAGACGGAGATCAAGAACGTGGACTGGGGATCCGTCATCAACCGATGCCGCGAGAGTCACTTGACCCCAAAGCCTACGCTGGAGATACTGTACTTAGACAGGGAAGCAGGTGTGTCTGAGAATAGTGGCCCTGCCGTGCTCGTCGAGAGCAGTCTGTGAGGCTACGTGCAAGTTGGGAGAAGGTAACACTTGGACAAGTCAAGGCGATCCGAGCTCCTGAGGGCTTCTGGGACCTTCCCCTGGCGGCGCCGTTCTTGGCGCTGCGGGACACAACATGTAATTAGAGCTGCGTACTCCTCTGAATGTCTCGAAATGAAATGAAACGAATCTACATATGTATATATATATATGTATATATATATATATATATATATGAATATTATATAAGTATATTTCTTGATATATCTACTGAGACCAACTAATTAGATAATGCGCACCTAGACCACATCCATGACGACACAACACTGGCACATACAGTAGAGTTTAAGTAACGACGAACCTGTGCCGGAACACGGGCGGTGTTAATCAAGGCAAGACTACTTCTCCTAGCGTCTGGAACGTGGTGGCATCTCAATCCTAAGTCGTCTGGGTGTTCGAGCAAATTCGAGCAGAATCCGGCTACATGCGAGCTGTTTCGACACAACGGATTCAAGCATCGCTGAACGCATCCGACCCCACAGATGCCAGGCTTTATGGCGAATGCAAAAGCAGGCGGTGCTGATGTCCACCCCGACAGCAACTGCAGCAGATCCGGACGAAACAATGTGTGCCGGCAACAAAGGAAAGGCAGGGCAAGGGGACATGTTCTTGTCTGGTAAGGAGCCGAGGCGGGTCTAAGAGCAAGCCAAGCTGCCGAATGTCGATGTTGTACCTTCCGTGGCGTGCTTCAAGGAACCGTTTGACTAGTCTCGACTGTGTGCCACACCGAACTCAAAGCTTTCACGAGACGCAAGTAGTCTGAACCCAATGCGGCTTTTACTGAGTGCGACAGTGCCGGATCGCTGCTCCTTTTGTATTTTTGTGCTGTCATCACTGTCCTCGTTTCGCCTTCCTGTGGGCTCGGGCCTCGGGGTGCTTGGAAACAAGTTCTAAGTAGATCGGCCGACAGCCTAATCAACGATCTCCAGATCTCGAAGGATGCCTTGTCCCAAATGCTGAAGACGTTTTCGCAGCGAGAATCAAAGAACTGTTGCTTGTGCTTCCCATTGGCCTTTGCAGGTCTGCGTCGCTGACGACCAGCAGAAAGCCTGACTGCAGGATCCACCATGCACGCGCAGGACGCGGATGTTACAGCAAGGCAGGCAATGCATCATGCCGTGATCGTCGCAGAGCAGCGTTCGTCTGCGCTCTGCCGGCCGAGCTCTGCGATTGCACGAGCCGTAGCCTCTTCACGCTTCAGGCGGCTGCATTGCTGCATGTCCTGTCTGAAGCATTCAGAATTCATGCTTCTGTTCTTCACGCCTCCAGTGTATGGTCTCCAGGATAGCAGAATTGAGCGTGTGCCTGCAACGGGCTCAGCACTGATACAAAGCAAGCCGCTGCAAGACAGTCACGAAATCTAAACCATACTGACCTAGATGTAGAGCCAGGATGCATCCAAACGGCGCAAGCTCTTCAAAGCTTCCCAACCGAACAGCAAGACGGCAAAACGCATGTTAGAACCCACGCCTCCATGGACTTGCAAATCTCAAGCCGCTCCCTGTCCTCGTCAAGGTAAGCTTGCGCAAGAGTCGTAAGTGGTGTTTTCGGACATTGGGACGACAAGTTTGCAAAAACAGGCCGACTCAAGGTTGCCAGCTGCTATGCCTGACAAAAGCCGCTTGCTATCTCAAGGAAAGCTCGCCTGCTGCATGGGTCTACCTGGAGAGTCTACCTTGTCACGGTCTCAGCTTCACGTCCAAAACCCACTGACTTATTACCGCTGATGCCATCGTGCCCCCCCACCCTCCAACCCCCGCACCCCCTTCCCCGACCCCATGCCTGAGGTGCGAATGCCGGGAAGAACATCCAACGACCCCATGTCCGTGATAACAGAAGCTTCGGGTGTTACGTAGTGTTTTGAGTTTCAGAGCTGAATTAGCACAGCGCAACAGTACCGTCTTCTCTGCACCTGCTCCCACACAACTGCAGTCCGAGGTTCCGTGCGGGGAGGCCTGCCCCATTCGACGAGTCGCTCGGCCTCGGGGCCGGTGCCGCTGTGTCCAACCATGCGGTAGTCGTACTTGTCCTCAAGACTCAAGCCATGCTCTCCCCATCATCTCAAAGGCCTGGGCCTAGGCCTATTATCTCCTATCTCCCCGTCCTCAAAGCCTGTGAAGCTCTCGAAGATAAAGGCCGCAACTTCTTGCAATCGCTGCAGCCGTCGGTCAATCCGATTGAATGTATACCTGCTTGTGCCGTGCTGGGCGGACGGCTGCTCTCGAAAAGTGAGGCAGGCTCAGAATGGCTCAAACCGAGGCACATGCTGCCGCTGATATCCATGACAAAGGTGAGGCGCTTTGGATGTTGCTGGCTTTTGCCAAACATCTGTCCCTCAGGATCCCCACGTCGCATGTAGACCGTCTTGCACCCAGTGATGCCATCCTGAGCTCTTCGGTTGAGGCTTTCTTGCCGTTAGCCCCAAGACTTTCTTTCGTTTTGGCACGAGCAGACGAGGAGCCACCAAGCGACTCTCATCCAACTCCCCCATCGTCTGATTCTTCAGCCACTGTCGCTCGTGCTGTCGAGCTGCCTGGCTTTCCAAGCAGACCTGCTCGGACCCATCACAACGGGGCCGGAGGAAAGAACGAAGCAAAGAACTGATGGGTGCCTTCATTTCTTGAATTTGCGTGGCAACCTGGCCCCGCAGGGCCGCATACGCCTCTCCTTCTTTTAAAGACATCTTCATCTCGGCAAGCCTTCCAGAGAGAGGAAGAGCAGCCTTCAAAAAGGGGTCCGAACTCAAGCTGACGGAGATCGGGCAGCCGTAGCAGTAGCCGTAGCAACAACAATAGCAACAACAGTAGCAATAAGCGGTAGCCGTGGCAATAAGAGTAGTAGTAACAGTAGCCGTAGAAATAACAGTACGAGTAGCAGTAGAAACAACAATACTTTAGCCCACGAATGCCATACGACCGCTTCTAGCGAGCTGGAGTGGCCCTTTGCTAAGCTTCATTCATCTTCATGGCTCATGGCTGATCTCTGCTGGTCCAAGACCGGATGTCTTGGGCTAAAGTAGCTTTCAATTGCTCACCGAGACCCTTCCGCTGTTGAGCAATACCGCAGGCGACTGCATTCGGTTGCAGCGCGTCGGAGCTGTTGCTACGAGAATGCTGCTCATTTCTAGCCTGTCAAGATTCCGTGGTCAAATGCAAACTGACATCCAAATCTGCTGAGCTATAACGAGGCACACCGCCATGCCGCCATGCCTCTTTTGGTAGGCTTCGTCCGCCATTTGCTGAGCTTTTCGCTTAGTGGCCTCATCCAAGCCCTGCTTCTTGTCCTCGGAGACCTGCACCAGCTTTTGACCCACATCCAGTCGGTAAGGCCCCCAGCGACCTCCAAGTCCTCGATTCGGGCACTCTTTGCCATTCGATCATTACACCCCGTCCCGCACCTTCTAAGATTACAGTCCCTGACAGCAAAGAGTTTTTGTCTCTGTCCTGCAGTGCCTGTCCCGCCGCTTCCGCCAGCAAATCGGTTGCCACCAATATGTTGCTGGCCATCCCACTCACCATGCTTTGGCCCGCCCTCAGCCATGTCCGGTGGCCGCTCTCCATCTGGGTTGTCCTGGTTAGTGACATCTTTCGACTTGTCCCTGTTCTCATCCAGTCGCAGAGTCAGGTTGCCCTGATTCTTTCGCCCCTCAAGAAGACGTACTCCCACTTTCGTAGTCGCAATCCCATGTCTTTGCAGCACTTCCAACAAAGGCTTGCGCTTCTTGGTATCGGCGATATCAAAGGCAAACACGCCAGCAGCGACTTCCTCCAGGGAATCTCGAGGAAAGCGTTGCGCATGGCTTACGAGTTTGACGAGCTCCCGCGTCGAGTACGGATAGGCCAACTGGCCTGATGCCACGAGCTCCCGCAGCTCTGCGAAAAGCAGGGACAGCTGAATGATTCGATTTTTGGGAACATCAGGGCCGACACTCTTTAGCAGCTCCACTTCACTGGCAATGTCCGGGTTATCCACCACATGGCAGCTGAAGACATCACCACAAACCTTGAAGAAATCGTTACCCATGAAAGGGTATCCTGGGCGATTTGCCAGTACTAAAAGCCTGAAGTCGCTGGACATCTTCACGACTTCATCAGCTGCCTCCGCGAATCGAGCATCGTTTTCTCGTACAGCCGTGCGCCCATCGGGGAGGCTTAATTCGCCATCCTCGGACAAAGCCTTCAGCACGCAGACGACTTCCAGGGGTGCTTTGTCTGCCTCATCGACAACTAGGCACCGTCCGGCCTTCACCGCTCGCAGCAATGGCGAATCTTCCCAGACCACTACTCCGGAGCTTAGACTTGGTGCAAGCGTTAAGCTCTGCACCGTCGTGTCTCGATGGAGTTGGATGTATTCCTGAAAGCTTACCGTCAACAGACTACAGGAAGAGCGAAGAGCGAACTGCCCCTACACTTGGCTCCAGTCGGGCACAGCCTCAGCACCGCACTCGTTCACATTGCAGGAGCCCGAGCAGTCGGTCTGTGAGCTTGTTCTTGCCGACACCCTGGTTCCCGACAAGGAGCAAATGATGACCTAGAAAGACAATGCATGCTTCTGATCATACTGTCTGCTGCCCTGCATTCGTCGCCATTCTACAGAAGCACATATTGCCACGAGGGTAGTTTCTTCAACCGTGTTTACGAGCATTCCTGAACTCCCCGAGTTTCGCGACTGAGAGCTCTACCGGGGCGGGCTGACGTGCTGACGGGACGAGATCACAGACTTGACACCCAGATTGGATGGAAGGGCTTCTGCCTGCAAACAGCTGGCAGCCGACTGTGCGTGAGAAGAACAGCGGTCGGATAACCCAGGTTTCAACCAAATATCTACAGTATTGTCGTTCTTCCGCGAACCCTCTCAGCCTCTCGCGGCGATCCGAGACACAACACATTCTACGGTTGCAGGTTTCTGGCGTGTCAGCGAATCTTACGCCTCGAAGCTCAAATTTTGATGCTCGGTTAACGGGTTTCTGGCAAGATCTTTCCAGCTCAGCAATGCCTTTCGGGTCGGGACTGCGCACAGGATCACATTACCGACGAGTGGGGGCCCCGACCAAGCGACCAATCAAGTAGCATGCCCTTGAGGATGTCGACGTGCTGTGGAATGTCAACGAAGGCCACATCGGGGACCAACTCCGGCCTAGTGCAGATTTTCACGGGTAGTAAGGGTAGTAACCACTCTCGCCAGGAACCTTGCCTGGCTGGCACCCGCATGGGACATGAAACATCTCCAATCTTCAGGATGCCGTTTGCCACTCGGGCAGCTTCAACTGGCTTCCTGTGCTGGGGCAAAGGCACATCAGGGCAAAGCACAGTCCGCGAATCGAACAGACAAGACCACGAGCTTAGGCTTGGGTGACACCTGTTCACCATGGTACATACTCCTCTAGACGAAGCCGGGCGATTGAAAACAAAGTGATCCTCAATCCTCGTAGAACCAAAATCTGGAGATACCAGCGTCTCCAAAGCGGTGCTCCCTTCTTCCAACACTACGTAAGATCTCACGGGCAGTCCTCAAAAGGCTGGCTTCACCTTGCTTTCGCAGGCTCTCGAGTCTTGCACGACGTTGCTGCTCCCTGCACGCAGATAAGGCAAACGTGAGCTGAAGCACAGAGAAACGAGGGACCCGGCCCGGGGGGACCTGTCGGACTCTGCCTTCTCCCTTGCTTCGTCCACTTCTTGGCCGCCTCCAAACATCCTCGCCTGTGCTGCATCCCTGCACCAATGGTCCAGGCTTCCGACACAGTCTGCCACTCGGCCTGAATGGCAATATTTTCAAGTTCCCGCAGCTCCTCCGCAGTACGGAAAAAGGCGCAGAAATCGAAGAACGCTCTGGCAATCTCTGGCCTGTCGACGCCTTCTCGAATCGTCGTCTGCCATGAGCGCATGTGGCACCCACTGCTTGATCGGCACACCTCGGCAAATGGCTAGCAGCTTGACGCAATTGCAGCTTTGCTGCGGCAGAGCCCGTCAATGGGACTGGCAAAACAAGTGCATGATGAAGTAGTTTCGGTGCCTGATGCTTTCAGCGCGGCTTGCAGTATGCGGTGCACAGCCTGACTTTCGGAAGAAACACATGCAAAAACCAAAAACCTCAACATACCTCGGCTCACGTTCCAGATCGCTTGCACTTAAGACTTACGCCTTCGTCGAGTTTCGATCCCGAGCCTCCTGGGAGGACGGCGGTAAGAAGTCTAAGCATGCCGAGAAGACGCGGCTCCTGGGAGACCCCGCGCCAGAAGTGTGTCCGTGCGATGAAGGCATCTAATCTTAGGTGCTCGCATGGCCCCCACCACATCGCCAGGCCGCTTGTCGAGGTGCACAGCAATGCGCAGCAAGATCCGCAGCGTCATCCTCCCGAGACACGCAAGCATAATCCCTTGTGCGTGGGATGCCGTGCTGTCGCCTCAAAGGCTCCAGCCCGGGATCTTCGAGCGAAGCACTTCGCATCTTCTCACCGAACATGATGAGACCTTCAAGGACCTCGACGTGGGAAACGTGCCGGCGACAGTCACATGTAGAGCGAAGATCGCATGCACTGTGCCTGCTCGTTCTTGGACCTCGGTTGCACGAGCTAGTTATGGTAACGCTGGTTATCGAGCCTTTTAGGGAGTGTACGTGCGACCGCTACTATTCAAGTGACCATAGCTTTGCTTGCCTTGAGACGAGACAGCAAAAGCGGGGCTCCCACACCCTGGAGCGGTTCGCCAGCTGCACTTGTTCCTGGTGCGAACCAGAGAAAGTCAGGACAAAGGTAGGGGAGGGCATGTGAGCAGACATTTAGCAACACCAACTTCAGCGCCTGAGCAGGCAATGGAGCCAGAGAATGGAACTGGAAGAGTGTGACCACCTGCCGTTTGTATCTAAACCTTCAGAATGTCCTCCGGCTGCTGCTACGATTCGCCTCGTCATCAAGCCAAAGATTCTGCCGTCCTGTCGATTCCGATGAAATCTGTACACAAGCCCGCGATAAACCGCTCCATTCCGAGACGGAGCATGTAGATAGCCGGATAGCCTTAGCCATTTCCTAGCTAACAGATAGCTTGACTGCTAGCTTCCCAATTGGTGCTCCTTCTCGCTGTGATGTTTGACTTTCTGCAGTGGCCACACACCGGAAAGAGGGATGCACCTGAAGTCAGGCGAGAAGTTCTGTTGTGTAGGGGCACGCCGTAGCCGTGACTTGAACTCGGGCGCTGGCAGCTCGAAAGCGCACATGCGCCTCTTCAAATTCCCTGCCTGAGTTACGATTCTCACCCGGCACGTTTCGCACTGTTGACATTTTGCCATCAGAATTTTGGGTGCGGGCAGTCTTGGCTAAGGCCCTTGACAACAGTAAGCTTTCTCCATCTCTCTGGTGACACCTTCAAGGGGCAACGCGATCCGCAGAAGATTCCCAGGGCATTACGCCTGTCCCGCAGCAGCCATCCAATAATCATACTTCCAGATCATCCAAGAAAGCAAACAAACCTCTCGCAGACTCCCACCACTGTTACAGTAGGGGCCCTCTAAACTCCAAAACCTTGCAAACTCTGCGGAAGTCCCTGTAAAGTCCGCAAGCATAAAATTGAATAAGCTTGCAATGAAGGGCATTCTTCCACGACTCGTCCCACCCTTCCCTGCAGCTGTCCCACCAGGCGGGAGCCATCCGGTAGTACAGCTTCTCGGTCAACTAGGAGTGGGCCTCAAGGACAGGCTTCGTCATCATATTTGACGGTACACAGCACAGCCGAGGCCGCAGCCAAGGATAGCCACGTGGCCATGTGCCAAGCGATGCAGGCCATCCAACACTGCTATGTCCCCATCAATGGCCGCCTTCCGCGAGCGAGATTGCCACCTAACTGCCTTGAATTCAACTACGCGAACACGACCGTAGGCGCTAGACTCACCCGACCAGTCCCGCCAGATTCGCAGAATGACTGAGACTTCAAAACCTCAACACTTCAATTCTTCTGAAGTGGCTGCAAGATGCTCCAAGTGATCGTAGTAAGCATGGTTCTAACAGAATGCCCAAAATCAGACATACGAAAATGCAATCGACATATGGAGATCCGGGTTTGTACACACGCGCGGGCACGACGACCATGTAAACTCTCGTAAAGTCGAGCTAAGTCGATGTGCGATGCGTGTGCGCGCGCGCGTGTGCGTGTGTGCGCGTGTGTGTGTGTGTGTGGACCTCTGTAGCACATCAGCTGATCGATCGTGCGAAAGTTTCGAGCATGTTTTCGTCTACAGGGGGGCCAGGCCTTCAGTTGCGAACCTGGTCCAACGAAGCTAAGCAAGTGGAGGGGAAACCTTGAGAGACGTCTCAGGGTGTACCTGCAAGTGAGATGGCAACCAGGCTAAGCCAAGAAACCTGGCATGTCGATCAGTTTTTCAGCTAGAGTGTGGTTACCTTTGCCTTGTACCGTAAACTACACAACAAAGCCTTGAGGCCAAACAGGTACCGGACCCCCTGAAAGCTTCATGCTTTCATGATACATCAAGCAGTGCTTGATAACCAACGGATTAGTGGCTGCGAGATGGATGCCTAAGTGTGTGTGTGTGAATGCTCGTATAAGCAAGGCATAGTTGCCAGGCAAAAAAATATCGACCTGCACAAGTGCAGAGTCTTGCCACTGTGTCTGCCCAGCTTGGTCCGTGGTGCGCCGCTGCAGCAGGTCTCGAGCGAGCAGGTCCTGAACAAACACAACAGGCGCAGATGGGAGTTGCTCGCGACGGCCGGCACTCCCACGAGCCTTGAAGCAGAAGATAACCCGCCGTCGGAATCCCAGCTGCTCTGAGAATGCTCGCACCAGCGCGCTCTTGCCAACGCCCTGTCAGGCATTGGGCGCTGGCATGTACAGAAATGTGCAAAACGTTTTGGCAGGAACAAAACCTTAAGCAGCTCTCGCAACCCTGGCCGCATGCCTTCTCTCCGACGAGGCAGATATCCATACCGGCTGCGTGGTCTTGCATCATTGCCCCCACCTAATGCTCCATGGCAGAGTGAGAAACTCAATCAGAAACAACGAAGAGGTCCGAGAAGAGTCCAGATCGTGCAAGAAGCATGTCCCGTCTCCAGTGAGTTTTCTTAAGCTTCCTACTGAGGACTTGGCAAGATGCTTTTGCGTTGGGGTCAAGCGCAGGCTTCCAGGTCCAGCCTCCATTTGCCTCGGAGAAAGACATCGACCTGGACCCGAAGTCCTCAGAAGCATCAAGCGACCAGTAAGACGTCGGCCAGTTGCCAGCAGGAACCGCAACGTCGTCTCCACATCCGTCAGCGAGACGCTGAAAAGGGCAAAGCAACAGCAAAGCAAAAGCTGCGCTACGCCACGTCATACTACGCCGCTCGCTACGCTGCCGCTTCTTCTTGCGAGAGCTCTCCGGCCTGGAGCTTTGAAAGGGTCTCTTCACGGAATGTCACTGTGGCCTTGCCTCAGAGTCGCTGATAGCCGATAGCCGTGCCGGTTTGGCTTTACTGACTTTACTGTGCTCTTGCTGAGATATCTGCAAGGCTCCTTAGACTTCCGCACGGTCTCCACCAGATATCCTGAAGCCTTGCTGCGTGTCCCTCAAGGCCGTGCTGGCTGACAGCCGCTGGTCCGTCCTGTTTTGGGCCTGTGCCAGATGCCGCCCCTTCCGATGCCTTGCAAGCATGGAAACAATTCCGAGGCACGAGTTGCACCGTGTCAGACAGCACCACCGAGCTGGTGACACCAGCGTGCACGAGGTCCACCGGATAGCTGCGCCTGTCAGTCGGCTCAGCGGCTCAGCTTGCGCGGCCGCCCGGCCATGGAACGCAATGCACCAGACGCACAACTGCCGAGCACATGTGCCTCATTGTCGCTAAAGCCGATACATTCGGGAAAAGCTCCATCACGCCTTAGACAAAGGGGCCAAGCATCTGGCAAAGACGGCATGAGCCTCCATCTGGCTTGCTTCCAACTTTCTGTCTTGTTACTTCTTGCTGCAGATGCTGCTGAATGGTACCACACGATGCGGTATTCGCACCATGTCACGAGTCAGCATATGTACAGAGGCACGACAGGTTCCATCCAGCTCTGGCTTGTTCAAACCTTGGGGGCGATCTCTGGAATCGCACTGGGGGCGAGTGGATGAACCTTCGAGCGTCCCTACCTTCGAGCGCACCTCATGTTGAGATGCTCGCTCCGCCCGGCTCGGGATGGCCCAACACAAGCCAAGAACCAAAGAACAAAAAGGCCCAGCTATGCGGAAACGGGCATCGGAGGGCCTGAAATGCTCTCAAGAAGCGGCAAGTCTCCTGAGTTGCACTTGCATCATGTGGCTTTCTGGACTCTGGCGGTAACAGGCATGACGAAGCCAAAGGCTAAGTGAAGAAACGGTGGTCCGGAAGTTGCAGCCGCCGCACTTGCAACGGGAGCATGGTTGCTTAACCACGCCGCTTGCTCCTGAAATTCAGGATCCTGGGCTGGCGTATGGAGCTCGCAGTACTGAGTCCCAGCATGCTAACAAAGCAACGCGAGCACCGACCGTCGAACGCGAAGAGCCAGGTAACGGTCTTGAGGTTGGCCGAAGCGAACCTCGCGCGGTCGTGAGGACTAGCTGCATTAACATAAGCCAACTGCTGTTGTTCCCCCAACCTCAGACACATGCGTGAATTGAACTGCATATCCAGGGGTTTTACAGAGTGATTCCATCAGCCTATACAAGCTGCATGCGCTCGCGTCTCATCATACGTTCGCCCTTCTGTCGTGGTTCATGGGTATCAACTGGGAAAGAAACACTGCAATAGATAGATAGATATATATATATATATTAATATATTAATATATATTTATTTATACTCTCTCTTTCTTTCCCTCTCTGAATCCTGACAGGTCGCCACAACGAGAGCGGGTGCCAGGCGACTCCACGCAGAACGATGTTCCTCTGCACTTCTAGGCACATGTTCAAGAGAGGGCTGAATTTGCCTTCAATGCCACACCAGTCTCCTGCTGTTTGGGTGGCGCCGCACCATTGCGCCCGCGCTGCCAAGCCGTCGGGCTTCCGACAAGAAGCTCTCTAAAGGTTCAGCAAGCTCTCCTTCGCACCCACTCGGCACGCTGCAACAGTCTGAAAGCAGCAACTGTCAGTATGTCTGCAAACTCCGTCCAGCATAGGAAATTGAAGTCGTCTCGTTGAGTGCCGCGGCATGTAGGATCAGATCCCTGCAGAGGTTAAGCTAGGGGGAGCATGGTTTCTCACGAGGTTCCTGGAGTTCTTCAACAGCTTTAGCTGGGGAACCAGGATACACCTGGCTCCACGATTCGCGAACGCGCGCGCGCGCCCCGCTGTAGTTCCCCTTTAGTGGATGTGACTGTCGCTTCGAATTGCTTTTGCGTTGGACCTTCTCATGGGCTCCGCCACACCCTTGAACCTTAGGCAGAAATCAAAGCAATTCCTGCAGCACCTATCCTACCGACAGGACAGCGAATTCCACGCGGTCGTCCGCTAGGTGAGAAAGCTGGTGGGAAGCTTCATGTCCTTGTGGAAAGAAGCCCCATTGCAGCCGAACTACAGAACTTGTAGTCGCTTATGCTGCTCCAACTTCAGAACGGGGGTTAGATACCAGCCGGCCAGCTGGTAATTGTGGGTTTTTCGGTGGCTCCAATTTGGCACATTTCGACACGATTTAGAGTACATGCACGATACTCTGCCGGTCTCTGCTATGGGTCAGAGTCAAAGCTATATGGGCGATGGGCAATATTCGTTTGCGCGAAAGCGGTCTTTGTCTTGAAAGGATCGTTTTTTTGGGGCTCAGTATATCGCTTTACATATCAAACGGACATCAAGAGCATAAGCATCATAAAGTTCATAAAGCAAGTAATTAATTAGCAAGCATGTCGAGTCATGTCGAGAAAGATTCCTTAAACACCCGAAAGCCGAAGCTGTGGAAGAGCACGCCAGGATATGACTGCGCTCTGCCATGCGAGCTTGACTACACAGCTGAGGGTTGTTGGTAGCGACCTGGTAGTGAGGGCTCAGATAGAGAATGGGGAAATATTCAGAAATGTCACTCTTATCAAAATGTCGGTTATCGTTCTGATATCGTGTTAATATCGTTCCAAGTCATATCACCTGGTCTCATTTTTCATTAACTTTTTGAAGCCTTCCTCCGCCTCCGGATGCATGGAAACACTGAGAGACAAGGAGAGATAGAAAGAGAGAGCGAGAGAGAACGATAACCCCACGAAATGAGCTTCTCGTTTTGGGGGTTCAGTATATCGTTTTGCATATCATACGGCATACCCCGTACATACATCTGACCTTATCGTTTTCCACAATCTGGCATTGAATGCATGCCATATGATTTCCAAAGACCTCCCGAAGACTACTGTCTCATACGGAGTATTTTGCTCTTTGCTCTTTTGCATCCAAGATGGTAAACGAGCTCGGCGACAGGCGTGCACGACAAACGAGCGTGATCCGATAGAGGAGACACTTGTCTGCCTCACCACCAAGACCGTATCAGTATCATCATGCTCATGCAACATCCGCCACAGAAAGAGAACATGTAAGCAGTCTTGGACATATGTGCAGACACCTCCAAGAAGCAGATTTGCTTTCTGGGAGCTCTAGCTCTCCCTTCACCCTCGCCCTGGCCCTCTAGCGAGGAGCCAAGGAGGTAGCTATGCGGCGTGTTCGCGCGAACCCCTGGCACATGCCCTCATGAGTAAGAGGACTCGGAAGCAGAAGCGACGGACTTGCTGTGCCACTGCCGCGCCTGCAGCAGTGCAGCTCAGATGCCAAAAAGCGAAGAGAATGCACGTCCTTGGCATCAGAAGCTCTTCGGATCACACAAAGCTACCAGTTTATGATGCCACCTCAAGTCTCGCTTGGAATGTGGGTACTTCTCTACATCAAGGTCCATTTTGGGTCCTGTGAACAAGGGCGCCGTACTATTTCGTGGACCTAAAAAAGGGACCATAATTTAGAGAACTACAAATGTGATGGCAAAAGCAAACCTTACAGCAGCCACGGCTCTTGGGCGACAACGCTGAAGGCAAACTCCTTATTCGCCTTCAGGCCTGGGATGGGGCAGAATTCCGCAGAAAGAAAAGCGGACAACTGACAGTCATGGACAGGCACACAGCTTCTGACAGCGGCGTCCTTCGTCGGCGTATTCCAGCACATCGCATGACCGATCTGCGACACAGCGCAGGAGGAACTTCGCATCGGCCCGGAAGGTCGGTGCATGCTGCAAGGCAGAGATGTCCTCCAGGCGCGGCCCCAAAAGAACTTCTTAGGTCCTTGTGCTTTTGCTCGGTCCTGGGAAACGGCGCACCAGACGACCTGCATCAATGCGATGCTGTGGTTTGGAGCGGAGCCGCGTGTGCAACTCGGAGCCAGCAGCCTCCTCGTCTTCCTTGAGCTCGTCAGATACGAATTCCAGTGCCACACCTGAATTGGCAAGAGCGGCCTGACAATGGATGCAGGAAGAGACAAAGGGAAGGGCGAGCACTGGGCAGTACCGAAGGGTTGCGCAGGACGATACACAATGCTTGCAAAGGTGCGAGAACAAGCTGCTTGTCTCCACGAAGCTCAGCTGAAACGTATCGGAGGCTCCGACCTGCGCCCAGAATGTCCGAAAGTCAAAGCCTCATGAAGTAAGATGGAGACGGAATGGGCCGCATGCCGCTACCCGCCTGCTGTCTTGACCGCTTGCAAAGCAAAATCTCGCTTGTCTCGCAAGCCATCCGCGAATCGCATAGCTTCAGCACAAGAAGCGATCCCATGCAGAGCAACTTCCTGTCAGGGCTTGCACCGTATTTCTGTGCAACTTCACAGGTTTGTGCAAAAGAACAGGAAGCAGGAAGTCCGTGAATATGTCGGGTAGAACCGTGATGTGGGCAAGAAGGGTGTACGGCTCGCCCGAACCCCCCCCCCGGCCCCCCACAGGGCTGGGCCTCGTCTCCGTGGAAACGTGGTGCGTGCTCCAGGGCCACACCATGGAGTTGCACTGCTTCCAAGACAAAAGCACGATCTTCTAGAAGAGATGCGCCTGCAGTCACAGTCGATTGCCTACAGTGAGTGCATGAGCCATTTGGTGTGCCCAACATTGCCTGCAAACGCCATGGCTGCAGGGTTCTGCCGCACCGACGACAACACCAACTCGCGTTCATCCCGAAGCTGTGCGGATGCAAACCGCAAAGCACGCCCATCGTTTGCTAGCGCGATGGCAACAAAGTCGCGGTCTGCCTGGCATGAGGAAAGCTCAGTCTGTGGAAGATTTGGATGGTTGACAAGAACTTTCCAGACTCTTCACCTCTAAACATCTGCCACATCATGCTCGCTGCAAGGCAGTGCCCAACTCAGAGTACGACGAGTTTCTCAGGCCTATCGACTTCAATTTCTCCAATGGTCGCTATAGGCTAATCTTGGGCACACTTCGCATTACCAGTGGGGGCTGGCAAAGCTATGCTGGTAACTCCGCGGCATACTTGGACTAATTGGGCGATGATCACGGTCCGAGACAACCTGGGAATATTTCACGATCTCAACTTTCGAGGTATTGAGTCCGACTGGAAGGCTTGACACCGATGCGGGCAATGGAGCACGTCAACGGGATTGCTACAATGCCAGCAAGTGGAGGCCAGTGCACATGCTACACCTGTGGACAAAGAGTAAACGTCGACTCGAAGCCTCTTCTGGCCTAATTTCGCCTTCCTACTGTTTGTAATGTCCAAAACCTGTCCTCGACAAGGTCGAGTATGCGGCAAGACTTAGTCTCCTATAGTCTCTTAGCCATTCTCGGCGGCCATGCCCATGCTGCACGAGAAATTGTACGAAGAGCGGTTGCCCCACCCTCTTCAGTCTGCTTATTTATCATCAGTGGAAGCTGACCAAGTGGTGCATAAGTGTGGCTGGGATGCACCAGACAATGTTATGCAATCAATTTCCGGCCTTCAAGTGCTCTGGAACAAACTCCAAGGCGTCCGGATTCGCTCGAACAGCCTGTGGCAAAACGTCCCCGCAAACCGCTTCTGCCACTCCCTCTGTCCTAAGCCCTAAGCCTCCGTAGCAAAGCCCGTCTCGCAGCGGAGCTCCGCCGCTGCAAAAGCGAGGCTGCGCCCGTCCCCGGTCACCGCTGCCAAGACGAAGCTCCGATCCGATCGGAACTGCTCCTGGTGCAAGCGGCAGGGCGAAAGACAAGCAAGGAGAAGTAGGTTGGTGCCCAAGAGAATCTAGAGCCTAAGCCCTAAGCCTCAGTGCTTCTCCCTTGCAACGAGCTCCGGAAGCAGCCGCAGGGCCAAGGGATTGGCTCGCAAAATCTGCAGCACAAAGCTGCCGTCATTGAGCAGGCTCTGGTCAACCTCAATGTTTCGTGTGTCTGGCCCGTCACAAATGCGTCTGATGACCCGAGGCCGTCAAGCAGCATATCTCATGGCCCAGCTGCTTGACGCGACGGCTGCAAGGACCACTTCAGGATCCCTGCAGCTCGTAGACCCGGAGAGCAATTTCTTGCACAATTGGGCGCAAAGATACAAAGGAGGCCTGTGGTACTTGCCCTGTGCAAAGCCAAGAAGGTCTCCGTATTCGCGAACGGTCTCGAGCACCACCTCCACACAAGAATGCTTCAAGGCATGAACGCGCACGATGGGGTAACCCAGCCCTAATCGCCCCAATCTTGCAGGTCGAACGGATGCGCCTCCCGATGAAATGCGCCCCTCTGAATTCGCCGCTTGGCATCTTCATGAGATAGCCCAGCCATGGCTGTGAGAACGCATCACACGGAATAGTCTCTATCTCTCAACGATTCCTCCTCAAACTCTTGACGGACAGTTAGCTGCACACCGAATGCGTTGCAAGAACTGAATCGCCGACGACAACCTCGCGAGCCACACATACTGCTGCACCAGTGTGTACCCGACAGCCCGACAGCTTTCTTCCGCAATGTACGAGTCTGACGTGGCAGCCTGAGGTTGCGGACGCAGCATGCTCGAGGCTGCGTTGTCAGGCATCGTCATTGGGATCGGTGAACCCTGAACATTCGCATACACGCCTCTGGAGGCATCAGCTAGTGCTTCAGCATAAGCCTTATTTTTGAATTTGATGGCATTGCTTTCGACCTCCTCGAGCACCTCAGCAGCGTGAGATTCAGTGAGGGATCATGCCTCCAATCACAGGCACAAACACCCTGAATTTGCGACTTCGTGGAATCAGAGCACATCTCTGACTTTCTTGAGGATGGCATCCGTAGCCCCAGGAACACGCCTTGAGGCATCTTGCACAGCCTGGGGAAT
The DNA here is from genome assembly GCA_003297005.1 of Symbiodinium sp. clade A Y106. Taxonomy (NCBI): domain Eukaryota; class Dinophyceae; order Suessiales; family Symbiodiniaceae; genus Symbiodinium; species Symbiodinium sp. clade A. The sequence goes on along the minus strand of BGNK01001062.1, from coordinate 94,378 downwards.
TCGCAGCACACTTATGCCAGATCGCTGCATATGCTGCGAGCCTCTGCAGCCCTCCGCCTATAGATGTTGTGGCTGGCGAAGCGAGATCGCCTGCAGTGCAGAGAAATCAGCTGTGGAAGCACATACCGCGATGAACGCTTTGCACCCTGCAGCGACACGCGAATGCACATATAGTAATATAGTAAGTTTGCGCCCTGTGTTGCGGTCATATTCCGCCTCTCGTCGCACGAGCTTGAGAAATGCAAGTTGCGGCTCCCACCCTGAGCATAGCTTTATTTCTTTATTTTCTTGTGCCAATACCTCGAGTCTCGAGTCCAACCCAATTATCAAAAATTGAGAGAATCAGATCGGACCAAACACAATGACAAATACGAACAGGAAACAAACAGGAAAAACCAGAGAAACACAGGGGAGAGCTATCAACTTGGGAAAGACAGCAACACAGAAGGGCTATGAAAACGATTGTCCCATGATTTTTGTTCCCGGAGACACAGATATGGAGCAATACTAGTAGCAACAACACCAGAATCACAGGAACCCTCAACGGCGCGCTGACGATGTTACTGATGCCCCGCGAATCCCGAACTGCAAGAGGGACGTGCAGGGAATAGTGGCATACAACCGAAGGTTGGCTGCAAACCCTGAACCCCAAACAAGAAGGCACACATACGAAGTCGTCAACGGGCCGATGGGCCGATTCATGACTGGGGCAAACGTGGAACCCTGAAAAAGTCGTGTGGAATTCAATTCCTGAGGAGCCCTAGTGGGCTTGACCCCTAGGCCAGTGCACGTGATCCCGAATCACGTGGACAAAGTGACGGCTCGCTAATCCACCGTAGATGCGCTTTGCACAGCAGTGCACAAGAAATACGTTGCGAGCCAACAGCTCTGGAAGGACCGGTGCAGAGAAGTGGCCTTCCAAGCAAGACATCATGAAGAGGATGATCTGGTTCATGTGTGGCAAACCCTAAACGCTAAATTGAGATGCGACTGTCTGAATGCTCAAGTAATCTTAAGCCTTGACGAAAGTCGCAAGCATCATGATCATCTATCTGAGGAAACCCAAAAACGCGCGAAGTTATGCGTGAAGAAACAGGCCTGTCAGCCTGTCAAGCGGCCGCGAGCGTGGAGCGCACGGGGGACAGCGGAGGGCGGCTTCGTAGTGTGACACGAAACCGGCCGGGTCTAAGAGTCTGAGAAACTCTGAGAAACCCCCCGAGGCTCGAAGTCGGAGCGGGCCGGGGGGAACGAGCGAGCGGATGCACCACGAAACCGGACCGCAGCCTCCTTACGGGTGCAGGCTGACGAGCGAAGGAGGGCACACAGTTCTAGTCTTATCTTGAGGAGAAGCTAAATTCCCTCATACGCACTGAAACCCGAAAGGAGTGGCACGGCAAAACGCCTTACGACATGAAGCTGCTTTAGCCTCAAGCCTTTGAGCGAACTAGTTCATGTCTGGCATACCTTACTTGCTTAAATTCGCAAGATTTCGCAAGGAGCCTGATGGAACTCAAAGGTGTAAATATATGTGCAGTACGGTATATAGCCTCCCTTGAAGGGTCCACTCGAGGACTCTGGGACTGGATATGCAGAACTCCCGAAGAGTGAGCATCCCCCACTCTCGCACTCTTTCACCTCGCTTCTCCAAGGAAAACTGTCGTCCCAAGTTGTAGGATTGTGGCCTGGTTTCGAAACCTGCCTAGACCCTGGACACAAATTTCCAGGCATGGTCGCTCAATTCATCTTACAGCGGCGAGTGTCGACCTACGTATGTTCAACATGGACCGAGGGAACTGCAGAGGTGGATCCAACGGATTCCCACGGCATGGCATGCCTGCGTGGAAGATTCATAGGTAACAAAACGCAGAAGCTGGGATTGAGTGGTCATGACAGTGAACAAAGTGTTCATCAAACGAGGTTTGGAAAGCCGCAGAACCTGCCTATGGCGATGACGAGGAAGTCTGGGCTAACGCGAACCATCTCACAGTCCTGGGGCACCCTCACTTCTCCAAGGCATTTTTATCTTACACTCCGTGCCTGCTTCGAGCAGCCATTCGGAAATCCAATTCACTCAACTCACACCCTCACCGAATGCTGGCACCATACCGTTGCTCTGCCCTTGCCGGTGCCAAGCTCTTCTTGTCTTGTCTGTTCCAACTGTTCGTGTTTAAGCGACCTGTGACACTTGTCTTCAGCCGTCCTTGATGCTGCCACGCCCAGCGCATTTTCCTGCTTAAGCGGAAGTTGGGCTGGCCAGGGCAAGGCGTGGCTTTATCTAAAGTACTAAGGCGAGCATCACGCAGGCCTATGTACAAAGGTGCCGAGCAAAAGCAACTAAAACCAAATTTGCTTCTGTGGGGTGCAAAGCTTGAAAAAGGATCGACGATTCTGACAGGAGCGATGTGCCTACTTAAACCTCAACAATCTCAACATTCCGACAAAAAATATATGAAGTGTGCCACAAGCATTCACAACATGACGTCCTGTGGCTACTCGGCTGAGAAACCGTCCATCCTGCAGCCATGCAGAGCAACAATATGCCAGTATGCAGAATTTGAACAGCCCCCAACAGAACCTCGAGCTGCATCTCTCGATTTTCCAGGAGGTTGTTCAACAGCGGCAGGACCTTCTGCACTTCTGCTCGGCTTCGGCAAGCTTGCAAAAGAATGAAATGCGTGTTGACAAGAAGACGTGGTTTCCTTTCAGCACCGTCATGGCATGGCAAGGTGGGGCAGCGTGGGTTGAACCCAGCTGCTTCGATGAAGCTCTACAACTTTACGATCTATACGGCTTCTCGGGCTCTAACGGAAAACAGCTGTGCGACAGGATTCTAATTGGATCAAAACAGCAAAATGGTGAGGTGTGCTTCCGTAGCATCGTTGTGCTATTACCTGCACCTGGACAAATGGCGCTGGCGCTCCCGAATTTCATGTGGGCATTCAATCCTGCTGAAAACGAAATTGAGATTTGGCACTGAGCGCCGTGTGTCGATGTTCCATGGATAGTGAGAGAAGTCCAGGTGGTGAAAGGATCCATAGGTGTTGCGCCTTCCGGGATGTTTCGGACACCAATCCTCGTTCCCTGCACTGGGGCACAGGTCACCGACTACGATGACGATCTCCTCGGAGGCGAAGGGCGAGCTTGAGTTCAAGGTGCTGCTAGCAGTGCTGCTAGCCTCCTCTTCTACGAGCGCCCACAAAGCCTTTCCCCGTGTTCCATAAGCACTGTGAAGGAAGCGGCCTTTGGCACAGGTAAAGCAACCCATTCCAGTAGTTCCGCTACCCCCTCCGCTCTGGCCACACCAGCAATTCCCGGTTCCACCACAATTCAGCCACATCGACTGAGCCGATGCCACGTTGTAGAAGTGGGTTCCTCTGACGAGCTGAGCAGTGTTGACACCCCCGCAAGCTGCGCGTGGCGCGTCTCCGTACACCGTTGTGGTTGCCCAGTGGTGGTAGCCGTAAAGGTTGAACTCCACAGACTCATTCTCTCCCGCGGAATCCCTTTGGTCTTCCACAGCTGCCTTTTGCAACCTCAGGGGGGGCGGGGCTGGGCACCGGAATCGAAACGAATTCAAAAGCGGCTTCTTCGTTTACCAGACATGCGTCGTGAGTTTGGGAGGTTTCGCTTATGCCTGTTGCAGCTGGGTTGGACAGTTGGACCTGAGAGGCTAGTAGAAAAGAAGTCTGCGCTAGTGCAAGCCCATTGGCTGCAGCGCATTCAGAGCGCACTGCCCCTGCTCGCACTCGGAGTCGCGAGTCAAAGCATCACTGGCTTCTGGTTCGGCCCGCGTCAATCCCAGTCCTGCTAGCACGGCGAGCACAAACAGGTTGCCCAGACTTGGCATCGCCGCCATTGCCGCAAGGAGTCCTAAGCCTGCCTTCTGTGAGCCCAGACTTGCGCAACAACATGCAAGAACTCCGGACAATGAGATTGCTCGCTCCAGGCTGTCCTCCGCGCGTGCATGTGTATATAAGGATAGGACGTTGCGCTCGGCTTTCTCTATGCCCTCCAGCCTCGAGCGGTCGCACGCTGTGACCCGAGATGATCATGTGGTGAATCTTGAAGCTTCTTCCAGAATTTGCAGGCAGGCCACACCAGAATGCGACCGTGGAGCGCAGCTCGGACAGGCCTCAAAACTCGGAGGAGAAGGCGCGAAACCGGTTCAACCAGCCTGTGCCAAATGATGCTTAACATTGCGCAAAAAGACGGTGCCGGTTGCTGCAGCCAACTTTCCTGTGGGGCTCGCACGGCTGATCCACGTAGACAACATGGCCTTACTCTGAAAAGTCGAACTCTCGCGCATGGCATCTTGGCCAAAGCCTGCATCGCATGCTTTGAATGTTGTCTGACAGCTTCTGCGAAGGTGTCCGATAAACGAGGGGCAGCATTAAATTGCCGGAAAACAAGCAGCGCCAGAGGTGAAACTCTGAGCCCAACAGCTCGGAAGAGCAAAGCGCGACTCCTGTACTGCAGGTCAAGCAGCCCTTGCATCTGCTGAATTTGGCTTGTGTTCCTAGGTCTTCGAAGTCGTCGTATCATCAGTAGAAAGCAAACGCAGCGGGCAGCTTCTCTGAATCCCATGGCCCCCTTGGCAGGGAACAGAGGCTTTGCTGGCTTTGTCACTTTGGCGCATATTCGTGCATCTGTACCACAGGTGGGATCACGTGCAGCGGGCGTCCTTACCAGGGCGTGGACCGCCACAACAGCACTATAAGGAGCATGCACAAGCGGTTGTTTCGATGCTGAAACACCAGATATTTCTTCCAGGGAGCGCAGCGTGTCAACGGCCATCTGCGCGATTTCAGTCTGGGTAGTCTAGCATGAGGAGCTGTCAGTGGAATCACTGTCCTGCATGGCTTAGCTTGCCATTTCCGGAGGCAGTGGCTTGTGGAGGAGGCTGAGGCCTCCTTTCTGTTGATGAGCGAGGCTACGATGTAGCCAGGGATGGTCAAGATCGCGAAGACGATGAGCAGCCAGTCCTCCGCCTGGTCCTGCCGCCCCCCGCAGCGATTTTGGCAGAGAGATGTGACCAAGTGCAGCTGACAAGTTCACCCCTCGGGCTGCTCTCCACACCTAGCCACCTTCTGAACGTTACAGAACCCCATCAAATAAGAAATCAGACTCTGGTGTGCTAGAGAAAGAAAATATTTGAGACTCCCACTTGCAAAAAAATCAGTGTGTCATCGCCAGTTAGGAGACTCTGGGCAGACTCTGAAGGCGGAGTGCTGATGTACGTTGGGGCTGTCACAAACCCTTTGAGACCCCCTCCCGGCTGGGATGTGGAATGGCTAGCAGCGAGCGCGCGAAACGAACTAGGGCACTATTCTGTGGCTAGGGTTTGGGGAGTACTCACACAAGAAAGCTGACGAGACCCTGGCCAACATCCTGTGTTTTAAAGTTGAATCCCGAACAAGACATGTTCAAGTCGGCCAGATCAAGCGGTTGTATGAACAAGACCGCAGTCGAAGCAGAGGCGGCCTGCCGTGTAGCTCCAAGAATGAAGGCCGCTGTGGACGCACCAGTGCCGAAGACGAAGACGTTGGCAAAGGCACCCGGGCTCGCCTAGAAATCGCAGTCACAGGCAGTCCCATGCAACTCGAATAGTTCTCAAGCGCGGCGATTTGCCAGCCTCCCCAGGGAAGAAATCGGCAAAAATCGCCTTGTTGGTACTCTCGTACACGGCCCTGCCAATCCCCATGAAGACGTAGAACACCTCGTGTAGACAAGAGAACAACCATGGCTCTGCGATTCGATGGCTCTGCACCTACGGTGAAGTCGAGAAACTAAGACGCCCCATCCCCAGGTCGCGGGATGCCCCACATACCTCTCAGGACAAGGAGAGAATGTGATATACTGGGACGTGAACAGCAAATGCACCGGCCGGGCCTGCTTAGAACCCCCAGCAAAAGAAAGCTGACAGCTCCCAAGGCCACAACAGGCCCCTTGCCAGTCTTCCTGGGTGGTGAAGTGATTGAGGTAAGAGTACAAGCTGCAGACACTTTGCAAAAGTAGGGAAGTCGGGGGCAAAGGCTCGCAGCAGTCACACCGAACACTTTGGACAACACGCTTGCCAATCCCGACAGCATCGCACCTCAGGAATCGCCGAAGGTTCTGAGCTCGAAAAGCTGAGTCAACGCTGAGGCAAGGAGCCGGCGAAACCGATGAAGTCGCTGCTTAACGCCGGTGTGAGGATGTTCCTGCCGACATGTGTAGCAGATTGTAGCAGGCCTGCTACAGTGAAGTGGCCACCGTGGCCTCCCTACATAGCCACCAAGCCATGCAGCTGCAAATCCGAATGTCAAATTGGTGCACTGTAGGACCTTGGAACTCTGTCCAAGGCCGCATCTCCGGGACATGCTCGGACACTGAAGAGACAACATCGTGACAACTCGTCGATCTCACAAGCATGACCCATCAAAGGGAAGAGCCCAGATCTTTGGGTCACTCCAAAGCGCGACTGCGCTCAAAACCTTGCGGCAAACACGGTAGCCACGAGAGACTCACCCTGCGGGCCTACTTTCGATGTGGCGTTGCCTTCGCAAAGACTGACCCCCGCTGGGCCGGCTTTTCAAAGTTGGTTGCCAAGGCCTCAAACTAAGACGGATCGCTTCGTGCCGATATCAGCAACGAGAGCAAACCGCGCGTTCAGGTTGCCACCATGAACGCGATAGTTGACGCCACTGCAAGGCCGCAGAAAATGTAAAAGACAACCTCGGATCAACAGCCAAGATATCGTGAGACAGGCAGGAGTCAAGCTTGAAAGCCGGATCAGCATAGAGGAAACCGATGATGCACACCGTGGCACCGAGTAGTCCAGATGGACATACTTGGTCAAGATGGTTGCTGATGCTCTGACCAAGCTCCTGAGCTTTTGGAAGAAACCTAGAAACGGGCCTTCGCGCTATTAGCTACCAGCTACCAGTAGTCCCTGCTGGTCCCTGCTGCTTAGCGGCTCCATGGCTAAGAACACCAGAGCAAACGACCCGGCAAACTCTGCTGTAACAGCCTGGGCCTGCCACATCTGCAGGCAATGGTAGTACCAGATGCCAATGCCAAAGCTTGAAAAGCAGCCTTGCCTCCTTTCCCTCGGCTTTGGCCACCCGTTCACAAACGGAGCTGAAGAATGCACCCTGACATGTCCAAAGGATACCGGCCCCGATGCCGCCTGTCGTGACACACGCACACATCAGCAATGTCACTCGAAGGCTGTAGCATGCCCATGGCCTATCAATGCTCCCAGCAGCATGGTTGGCAACTGCAGGTCCGTACCCTCAATGCAGGAGCCGGTTTTGGCATCCTTTTCGGCCTGGGTGTTCTGCTCACCTACCACGGGCATGTCTCTAAGTGCGAGGGTCCGATACGGTAAGTTTCTCTACACGCTGGAGGGTCACATGAAGGCATGTGAATGCCCAAGGTGTCCGGCCATCCCGACAGACGTCTGACGTCTGGCGTCGCAGAACGGCTGTCAGACTGTCGGATGACTTGATTCAACTTGACTCCACCAACCGAGCCAGATAGCCCAAATCCTGCAAGTTTTCACCCTACAATTAGAAGTACTGCTAGCAGGTGTGCTAGTGAAGCCCAGGACATGCTCAACTGCCAGCAAGCAAAGCAAGCAAGCAAAGCAAAGCAAGCCAAGCCAGCAAGAAAGCATATCCCTTCATACCGACTACGGTACTCCTGCGACGGCGAGCTCGACCACAACGCAGGCAAAGAGGGGGAAGGTGGGGGTAGTGGGTCTCGAATATTCTCGAACTGCTTCCAAGGGTTGGCCTTGAACCTCCTACAAGTAGCCTCTGAGCCTCGAAAACATGTCAATGTGCCACTCTACTCGAACTGTAAGCATCTATAAGTCTGTGAAAATCCTTGTGCATAGGGGCTTAGACATTCCCATCGCTAAAGCCTCTACCACGTCGGCGGAAAACTGTTTGCGCCCTGGTTGGTGTCTGGTGCCAACCCAGGCTCCGGTCTGCTTTTGGGTGCCCTCAGGGGCTTGGGCTCGTGGCTTTCGAAGGCGCTTGGTCGCTGTAAGTCGTGTTGAAGCGCTGCGTGCTTTGCATCTTTTGTGACGGCTCCGTCCTGTGAGCAATTGAAGCTTCTCGGCATCAAAGGCTCAGCATAGGGCCGAGACCCCTCCCCTCGAAACAACCCTGACGTTGTGACATGCCTCTCTCGACTGCACATGGCACGAGCGAAATATCGAACGTTTTTGAGGGCATTAGCCTGGACGTAGTAAGCGCAATAACGATTTATTATGAACACTGCCAAGTGGCCTCGATCACGTAAACCGGACCGCCCCCAGGTGCCAAGCCCCCCAAGAGATAGATTTCGATAGGCTCCAGGCCTAGCTCCATCTTAAGAACCTCCATCAGACTCGAAAGGAATCCTTGAAGCCCTTCGACAAACGAGGCAGGTCGAGTGTGGAGTAAAAGCTTAATTTAAGGTGTGGGATTGGTTTGGGTGTGGGGTTCAAGGCGGTTTACGTGTAGAGTTTCGTGGGATCTCGGGTTTAGGGAACCGGCTTTACGTTTAGAAGGCTCACTCCTTCTAAGGTTCGTCGAGAGTTCGCCGCTCCCTTTGGGTTTCAGGCTTTGTTTGGATTTAGCCGGGTTATAGGGTTTCGGTTTTGGTGTAGGTTTATAGGGGGTGTAGGGTTCAGGGTGCAGGGCTTCGGGTTTGCAGAGGGTAGGCTCCTTGGACGGTGCTTGCACGAGGCTGGTGATCCAAACAAACACACCCCTGGAAAAAATGCGCAACCCGAACCGTGACAGGCAGCCCAAACTCTGAAGAAAACCCTAGACAGAAGCCCCGAGGCACAGGCTACCACAGGCCCTATGCACCCGCACAGGGTCTGGGCTTTCATAGGCCTACAACGGGCCCCATCGACCCCTGCTACAGGGCCTGTGCACCCCTATTCACAGGCCTATGACAGACCCAAAGCACCGCCAGCATATGATATGCGCCCCCCAACCCCCCCGCTTCTTTTAGACTGCAAACTCCCTGCTCTCTCTAAAGCCGCGAAGAAATGAACATCCCCCCCTCATACTTCGCCCAAAACCACCCCCCCTTCTCCAACACACACCAAGGCGAAAGCCACAAAAAAAGCGCTTCAGGGGGGGTTAAAAGCGAAGAAAATAAAATCAATCACGAGTGATTTGGAAGCTCTGCAAATGGGAGGGGCTGCGCCTCCCCCAACTCCCCGCTTTTTTTTAGACTGCAAACTCCCTCTTTCTGAAGCCGCGAAGAAATTTACGTTCCCCCCCTCAGACTTCGCCCAAAACCAGGATTGCGAGCCCCCCCCCCCCCATACTTCGTTCAAATCCAAGACTACGAGCCCCTCCCCCTTGTGGTCTTCCTTTAAATCCAGCCCCCGCCTTTCTCCAGCACACACAAAGGAGAACGCCACAGGAAAACGCTTCAGGGGGGTTAAAAGCGCAAAAAAAACATAATCAATCATGAATGATTTGGAAGCCCTGCAAATGGGAGGGGCTGCGCCTCCCCCAACCCCCCCCCGCCCCGCTTTTTTAGACTGCAAACTCCCCGCTCTCTTGAGCGCGTTTTCTCCGACACACACAAAGGAGAAAGCCACACGAAAACGCTTCAGGGGGGTTAAAAGCGAAGAAAATAAAATTAATTATGAGTGATGTGGAGGACTACGTACTTCACCCAAACCCCCCCCCCCCTCATACTTCGCCCAAACCCAAAACTACAAG
>BGNK01001062.1:67952-84623 GCA_003297005.1 Symbiodinium sp. clade A Y106 | reverse complement strand
CCCCCCCTCATAGTCTTCCCCCCTCATTGTTCCTGAATGCAGGACTGCAAGCAGAACTACAAGCACCCCCCCTCCCTCATAGTCTTCCAAAGAAAATCATGGCGTCCTTCTTTAACAGGGCCTATGACAAGGGTGGACAGGGCCTATGACAGGGCCTACGGACAGCGTCTATGGTGGGTGGACAGGGCCTACGAACAGGGCCTATGACAGGGGCGGACAGGGGCTGTGAGGCGGACAGGGAAGCCTGAAAATCCCTGAATACATTGGCACGTCCGAATTCGCGCGTCCTGAAACTCGGAGGTAGCCTGGAGACCGAGCCGATAAGTAGTTGTTGTCGGAGGTTGGGAAGAACAACAACGAGGCGGGGGGCTGTTGTTGTCAGGGCACGACGAGACTTGCATTGCAGGCGAGCACGGGTAGCGGGTGGGGGGAAAGACAAGACAGATAGGGGGGGGTTGTTGTTCTCAAGGAGGTGGAAGACAAGAATGACAGGGGGGGTTGTCGTTCCCGAGAATGTTGTTCTCCGCAGCATATGTACAAGCACCGAAGCCGAGCCAAGAGCCAAGGAAAGCCAAGGCAAGCCGAGCAAAGCAAAACAGAAGCCAAGCCAAGCCGTCGTTGTTTGGCGGGAGGGGAGGGGAGGGAAGGGGACGAAGAACAACAACAGAGGGGGGGGGTTGTGTCGTTGTTTGGGGGGAGAGGGGAGGGGAAGAACAACGACAGTGGGTGGGGGCGGGTATTGTCGTTGTTTGCGCAACAGTTGGGGGGGGTGTACTGTCGTTGTTGGAAGGGGGGGAACAACAACCCCCCCCACCCCAACCCTGCTATAGGCTACATCTGGAAACTCGCTACGGCCTGAAACATGTAGCTCTTGTCATGAGCTCTGTCATCAGGTGCTGTTGACTTCTGATGTGCGTCATGATACAGAACTCTCACGTAGCAACCCATTCCGGTGCTGCCTGCACATTGCGGGTCGATGCTGCGTGCTTGGGGCCGGGCACACATTGATGCAGCCGTTGCGAACAGACCGACGTAAACTGCGTACCTTACCGGCACGTCTCGAACAAGCTGCGCACAGGACCACCGATTGTCTTCGCCAGTGCAACAAGTCTGTCTTTGCGAACAGGGCTCAGCCCCATCGACAAAGACAAGCCTTTCTTCGCTCCGATGAGGCTGAACACCAGTGCAGAGAAAAAGAGGCTGCAAACCAGAGTGGCACCATAGAGCCTCGGTTGCAACAGATGCACGACAGTTAGCAGTCTGGTGTCAAGAGAAGCAGTGCATTCCACCCAGGGCTCCTGAGCGAAAGGCATTGCATTTCCTGCCTGGCCGGCCGAATTGGTCAGCACGGAAGATGCGTACCTGCGCAAGCCATGCTCAAGCAGTGTGATATCAGGGGTCACCGAGCAGAAGGCATCTGAGCATCCAGGTCACAATATTGGTGTTGTTACCGTGGCGTGGTTGATGGCGAAGGTCCAGCTCATGACCTTGCATGCTGTAGGATCACTCTCTGCCTCCGCTCTCGCGCGTAGTTTCCCCCAAGCTGACAAGATGATGCTGAATGCAGGCACATCATGGCGCATCGTCCTCTGTCAGATTTGCTACAGGACCTATCGACCCAGACTCGGTGTTTGAAAGACCTGCACCTACCAAGGAGACACTTCCTAATCTATCTAATCTGTCATGACCGCTTCCTCTGGCGCGGGGTTAATATACAATCCCAATTGGTGCCCCCTTGAACCCTGATGAGCTTCAACAAAACCGGGCTTCCGGGTTCGTTGCATTCTGTCACAGCAGTCAACCCGTGGTAGAAACCCAAATGGAAACTCTTTGCTCTGTTGCATCTCAGCTGCAGCGAACTCTCTTCTGCATAGCCTGGCCTCCTGCTGATAGCGACAAGGTAAATGAATGTAACTGAAAAATCCTTCTGATCATGTCAAGCCGGCTGTACTTGCATGTTACCAGATGCTATCATGCAGCCTCCACATCTGGAATTAACACTGCCGCCAGTTGCGCCTCGGGTCCTCTGCCGAGACAAAGCTACCCGGGACAGCGACATCAGCAGACCCTATGCTGTCACGGAAGCGGTCCGACGTTGAAGGAGCCCATGGCGTTCGCACGGTGGCCTTCTGACGCCATGGCTGCTTGGGGCCGACGGGCCGACGTTGAGAGCCGAAACAAGAAACGCAAGACTCAGTGCAATCTTCTAGGGGGGCTCTTTCAGCCATTTGGGTGGGACCCGCGTCTTTCTGCTCCACCCCTCAGAAAGAACCAGCCCGACTGACCAAATGCTGTAGTAGCTAGGCTTCTTGTTGCAATGTTCCAAAAATTCTGTTAGTGGCACCAGTTTGAGGATTGACAACAGCAATTGCATGACACTGCATGTCTACATCCGAGCCGATGTTTGGTGACCTATCCTCGCAAGCATGAGATGAAGACACGCACCGAGCTGACGACCGTCACAAATCTCACGTCGCTGCTTTAAGTCTGCCTGTCCATGGAAGGATACAAAAAGTGCTGTGGAGATTGCGGAGCATGATACTGTCTGAGAGAACATGCCTCGCTTGTGTCGCTGTTGATGCCGACGTACTCCACCTGCACCGGACACAAAGTCTGTGCAAATGCATAACCATGCAAAGCCTATGCACGAGTTCGTGGCAAATCAGTGTCCATGTTAGTTGATTAGGGTGTGCTGAGCGGTTTGAAAGTCCGGGCGGGACCGCGGCATGCATAGTCCCGGCCATCCCACATATCATCTACGCCGCTACGCACATGTCCAACTCGCATATTTCGGCGGAGACTGTCTACTGTCCACCATCGGCCCACACTCGTGTCTACACACATCTTGCGATCGGTGTCTGACGCCGTCCAAGCCTGGAGCGGATTTCCGACGCATTTTCGCAAGCCGTTCTGGCAAACATGGGTCAGCATCATTGGGCATCGTTTGGTCCGTTGTTGGGGGCTTTGATGGCGCTAGTTTGGGACTGGAGCGCACCAGGGGGGAGAGGAGACCCGATGATGCTCATGCCCATACTGGTCCTAATAATGATCGAGATCTCGCCTCGGCAGGTACCTCACTGAACTCAAGCCAGGCTGCTATCGATCACGCAACCGCGAGACATTATCCAACAGTCGTTCTTATAGGTCGTCTATCAGCATCAACCACATCACTCGCGTTAACGGCTTTCTTCTTTGATTGTAAGCAGGTCTCTGGTCTCCCCACACCACTACGGTGCCTGCCTTCCTAAGTCTAAGTCCAGAGTGGGATATGCTTCGATAGCGTCTGTCCGCTCAGCGTGTCCTGACATGCTTAGTGCGCAATCTTGTCACATAGATTCTGGTGAAGACTGCCTGTAAAGCGGGTCGGGAGGAGTCCTCCAAGGGCCGGAATTTCAGGACGTCCATGGAACACTCATGGAACCGACCCGGAACCGCAGAACCGGAAACGCAACTACCGAACCCGCACAGAACCGAACCGCAGGTGAACCGTAGAAACCGAACCCCAAAAGGTTCCTTCATCGACCTGTGCCTCCCCGGCCACCGCCTTTTCTGTGCCTGCCCACCTCTCCAGCGCCACCTGTGCCTCCCTTGCATTACAGGGGACGCGCGGGGGATTACAGCTTTCAGCAAGATTTGCTGAAAGCTGTAATCCCCCGTAAGAACCCAAAGAGCAAAATCCTGTACTCCGACGCGCTCCCTCGCGGGGGAGTACAGACTTTAGCCATTCCAAGCCTCAAACTATGGAAAACGTGTACCCCCGTAGGACACGCGACAGCTTTCAGCACTTTCAACATCTTTTAAACCCCGAAGTGCCAAAAACTGTACTCCCCTGCGACCCTGGCCCTGCGCCTCCAACGTACCCTTGCTTTTCACTTCTGCGAAGAAGAGACGTGTACAGGGATTGGTGTTTGGCCCAATCACACCGCGAAAAAGACACATCATGCCGTTGGAAGTGCCCAAAGAATGAGATTTCAGACCAGAACCATGCCACCATGACCGGGAGGTGACTTACAGAATCTACTGGAGACGAAACAAACCAGTATCGGTACTCAGAAGCCTCACTTATGAAGTCACAGTCGGAACCGCCAACCGAAACCGCAACAACCGAACCGCACAATGATTGGGTTCGGTTCACGGAAACAGCGTGCAAACGAACCACGGCCATCTGAAATTTCGGGTACAGCCACGGTAAATTCTCTTCGCATCATTGTATGTCGTTTCGGATGGAACTGATGTTACGATCACATTGAGTAAGTACTCTTGCAGCTGACTGGGCGGAACGGCAGACGGGCTTTGCTAATTATCTTCAGTTCCCGACCTGCCCCTGTCAGCTTCTAACCGCTCCGGATGAAGAGCCTTAGCTCTCTCAAAGCACGTGGACCGACGAGTAAGGCGCATGCGAAGTTGATGCTCTGAGTTTGGTTTCATGGGCATCAGCCAGCCTTGCACATCGTCCGCCAGCGAAAACTGACTGCGGGCACTGACCGCTGGATCTCAGCGGTGATGTTGAACATGCAGCATACTCACATCGCATGTGTGTGAAAGTCTCCACCCGTGGTGATGACTTCACCAGAGCAAGCAGGTCTTTGTGCCACCGCTTTTTCGATTTGTCTCGCTCCTCGTAGGAGCGCGGTGTCAGTTTTCTTCCGGGGACGGAGGCCGGGCATCAGGTTCGATTGTCAACGTCAACATGCACTGCACAGGAGACATATCCGATCCGGACAGTGGTTTTGATCTTGAATGACATACTGTCCGCATCTTTGCCAACCATGTGTGATGGCAACAGAAAGCCCCGTCCCAGTCCAAATTCTGCCATTTGGAGCCTTACGGCGCCACCGCTACCGCCACCATCACCCAGCCGACGAGCATCACGCACTTTACTTGGTCATCTTGGTCCTTCCTTGGTGCCGTGCAGGCCCGCACAGGGCCAGCGCACCGACTGAAATACCGACATGCTCCTAGCAAAACGTCGCGCATACTGCGTTGGACTCCTACGCGGACAACACGTCGATGCTGGAACATACGCAGATGACTACACCAAACATACCACTTGATACATCGACAACGATCGCCGCTACCAACTGTGCAGTGATCGGAGTCGAGATTTGTACAACGCTTTATATCAAGCAAAATATTTTCGAAACTGCATCCAACTCTTAATTTGATTAGAGACACTTGTGTCCTCAATCCGAGTGGTGTGCCTGACGGTCGAAAAGGGCACAGAAGTGATACACCAGGTGCCTCATGCGGATTTACTCGAGGATGGGCTGATCTTCTTGGTCTGCTGACACTGCCGGATACTTCTGAGATGGCAACCGAACACGCCTGGCATACGCAGGACAAAGCTCGGACATGCTTACGCTCGCAGACATGTGTCCGTTGGGCAGAGGCATACAAAAGTCTAGTCGGCATCACGGCCCAGGTGGGCCGAGCAAAAACATGTCCTGCTCCGCTGCACCAACACAGCTGACAATGACCTCGGGCTCGGGGGATTTGTGTCCTGATTCATGGTGACCTTCTGCATCATCCATCGCAACGTCCCCAGCTCTGCTTGCGTCGGCTCCGGTGCCCCTTCGGAGATTGACGGCACCAGGGCCGACGCCTCAGCGAGGCTCTTCTCCAGAAAGACGCCGCCCAGCTCCAGGCGACAGCCAGGGCCATCCGGGCCATCGCTCTCTCTCACAGGACACAGTGGTGTGGCGGGCTCCTCCCTGTCGGAGTCGGGCTGCTCCACGGCGACGTAGTCTGCAATGTCGTCCGGCACTTCATCCCAATCGAACATGGCATATCATGGCATGAGCCCTGCACTAGCCACTAGCCAGGCGCAGCCCGAGTGTCTCGCACACAAAATCTTCCAATGTGGAATGCGATGTAGCTTGCCATCATTCGCCTGGCATGACCGCACTTGCAAGCTGCCGTGTCTGTTGCGCTGGCGAGCCGATCTCGAGTGTGTGCAACGATGCACTTGGGGCTGACTGGCAAAGCTCGAGGCTACACGCCGCATACGTCACTAATTGAATTGGCTGCCGTGAGACAAATGTATCCGTTGCAAGGCATGTCAATGTGAAAGTTGCCGTGCGGAGTTAGTTGTACACCGTCGTGCAACATCTGCCTGTGCTGACACATCACCTTTCGAAGCATGTCCCGCCTCAAGGCCATCCAACTCATGCCCTTTCCTATGCGAAGCCTCGACAAATCCAAAACAAATCCGTTTTCTGTTCGAAATGCGCTTTGCTTGGCTATTGCTTTGCAGTTGCCATCTCTGCAAAGTCCTCGGATGCCGCAGCAAAGCCGGAAGGCGGACCAAGGCGGAGCACGATGGCAGCTCCTCGGAGTGATGGGGACTCGCAAAGCTACGTCCCTCCCGCCGCACAAGCACGAATCTGAAAGATGAAAGACTCCGAAAAGCTGCTGCGCCGCGCCTGCAGCTTCTTCACCGAGCTTGGCTTCGATGCCCGGCTACATGCTTGCATCCTTGCACAACTCGAAGCCACCTGCTTCACAAACTGTCCGTCAAGCTTGTGAGTCACCACAGGCATCTTTTGCACAGCTGATCCTGTTGGTGCACGCAGGGAAGCTTCACCTGTTGACAAGACTGCTATCGAGAACTCCGGAAGGAGATGAAGGCAGTTTGCCTCGTCTATAACGCATAGTATGGTGTCACGACCTCGCAAGCACAAATAGCATTTTGAATCATCCGACCTTTGCAACTGAAGAAGCAAGCGACGGATGGGGCTGGATGGAAAATTGGGCGAAGCCTCAGCCAATGCCCAAGACGAATGAAGGCGCAGGGCACTCCCGAAGTCGCCTAGTTCAACTACATAGGTCTACATAATATCTAGGCGCTGAAATTGATCCATCTGGCCGAACGATTCCGATCGATAGGGATGTTCACCTGTGATCACCTGTGCACAGCATGACAGAACTTCGAACTTAGCATGAAATGGTCCCAAACACTTCCCTGCTGCCTCAGGCTGCATCTTGCACTTTTATCACTCAGGTTCTCTGCCTGATTGTGAGAGCCTGCTCAAGTTCACACCTACGGCCAGGAAGCCCCACGTCGACGTCATACACCTCTTAGCCACTGTCGCTGTAACATTGTGAAACATCGCGGGTGCCTTCAGCATGCTGGAGCTGTCGGGGCTGACCTCAACGAGCCCGTCACTGAAAATCTTCCCTGCAAAAGCAACTGTTTCAACAAGAAGGGATGCTAACGACGTCTGACATCTTATGGGTAGATTATGCCGATGCTGTCATACAGCACTTCAAGCAAGCATACATCGCAACGTGTCGCGGCAAAACTAGACAACGAAAGAGTAGCCTGTCTTTTCCAGGCTGATACAAGTGCGTGTGTTCTCGTCCCGTTTGGCATGCTACCCCGGGAGGACTTGTCGGCCCTGCTACTGAAATCTTCAGACCAGGTCGAGCGAGTGAAACGTGAACCACCCATGCCACGGGACAAGGGTCTGGGCGTTGAGGTCAATGTCCGCAGAGCCACGAGCGGTAAGCATAGCCCCCTGCCGCTGTGCCCGAATTGCACCGTCTACATCGAGCCGGACAGCTTGGCAATTGACCATGGCAGTCAGTGTGCAGATAGCCCCCCAAAATCTCGCATGCGGGCCCCAGCAAAAGTCATTGATAACCATGCACTGATTCGTCTTGAGATTTCGCTCCTCCTGTGTGATTGGCCCGTTGATGTAAGACCACGCTGGAGCAGTGAGGTCGTGGACGGGCACTGTTATGGCCAGCTCTGCCCGCATGTTTGGGAACTAGACCGGAATGCCACCGCTTGCTGAGATCTTGCCGATGAAGGGGTAGTATTTGATGCTGAGGATTGTATGGCAGCCATTCCAGCCACTGGGCTGACCAAACGACGCAACCGCTGCACCTGTCGCACATCCCAGGCACATACTGGCACTGCAGTGTATGTGGAAGCTCGACAAAATGTTTGCAGCGTTTTGGCGACAGCCCGTGGGTCGTCTGCCACTTCTTCGTCTGCAAATACTCCAACTGCGCACGCTTCTTGGGCGTCAGCTCGGCAACGGCGGCGACGCGGATGTGAAGCCGTGGGTCCTCCGCTGGGGACGCAAGGTGCCCAAACACTCCGTGCTGCTTCATGATCATGTGCTGCGTCAGTTGATGGCCCAGTTGGTTCTCTTCGGAGTGCAAGACCAAGAGCTGCTTCATACGATAGTTCATATCCTCTCGAAGATTCTGGCTCTTCTGGCTCAGGGCTGCAGACACCCGAGGCATGCATGCAGCTGTATGGGTCAGCAATGCACCATGTTTTGCGAAGAAGTCTACATTCATCTCCTCAGACTGACAAAACTCCCATGCCACCATGGGAATTTTATAGGAAACCTTGGAAGCCGTCTCTGAGATGTTGCCTCCATTCGTTGGCGTGAGCAGTTGCCTCTCGTCCCCGGCGATCTCAACTGCCTGGTCTCCGGCGCCGCAGGCCGTGGCCATGTTCTCGAGGACCGTGGCAAACTCACTTATGACGGAATCGGTGAGGTCAGTGCGGCTAATGGTGGCCATCAAGATCTCCCAACAGTCCTTCAGGGCTCATAAAAGTCTACACATATTATCTACAAGATCCTGCAAGCATGTAAGAGATCCTCGACTTTGGAGCTTGGATGATTCTTGGGATTTTGTATCGTGAATACGCATACTCGAACTCTAAGACTCTGAGACTCCAGGAGTCTATGCTCGGAGCATGTCATAGCATGTCCTTGAATCCTTGAATCATGAATCGCCAAGGTCTGGCCAGAGCCGCTGAAGCAGCACCTTCCTTCATTCCAGGAGCACGGGATCAACTGGTGTCCCAAGAGAAGCTTGTTTCGCTGTGAGCTCATACGTTACGTGTAGGATGCTCTCCAGCTGCTTGGCGTCAAGCATCCTGCAAGCTCCGACAGGAAGTCCTTCCAACTCATCATGGATCTCCATGCGGTCATCGATGACGGACTCGGCCGCCGACTGCTGCGCGCGTTTTTGCAGCAAGCCGCTGCTCTGCGGGGACTTCACTTCGCAGGAATCTTGGTTGCCACTGCCCCAAACACCGGAAGCTTTCGATGCGCACTTGTCTGCCATGGCCAGGGTGATTCTCCATGCGGCCCATGTGGAGGCATCGGAAATCTTGCACGAGGTGTGCGTGCTCCGTGCTAGCAGTAACTTTTAGAAGTTGATCCAAGAGCCCAAAGTGCTCAACGAAGCGACACATGCGACGAGCAACGCAAGTTGACCATGGAAGCGCTATCAGCAGTTCTGATTCGCTACAGGCCACGAGATTCTTGCCGTCAAGTCGCTCCCAGACAAAAAACAGGAATCCCCAGGAGTTCCTGTATCCTGCCAGAGTGCATCTTTGGGTTTCTGCAGGCCTCTATTTTTCCAGCCAAGGGTGAGTGAATACTTCTCTGAGCCCTCAAGACATACTTCTTTGCATTGCTTAGCGGCTTAGCACGTCGGCGAAGTCCGTGACCTTGGAAATGTCCTCGGACCAGCTTTGCATCGTCTCGTACTCACCTCACATGTAGCCCGGACGAACACTGCTGGGAGGCAGCGTGTACATGTTTTACGCCAACCACGAAGTCGAGCGACACACGACCTCTTTCAGATCCTCAAGGTGTGAGGTAGCCCGGCGGCAACCGGACCTGCAGGGACGCTTCAGCTGCGTATCCGCAACTCCCATGTGGGCGAAGCAAGGCCGAACCTCTGTCATTTGCTTGTCGCGATAGGCTATCGCAGGTAGGATGAAGGGCCAGCCGATCCTTGCACCTCTGCATCACCTGGCGCGCAAGCAAATGGACGACTTGCACAGCAGGTGCAATAGGACGAACCAGGGACAGCAACCTGCGCAGCTTGGCTTTGGCTCTGGAGATTCCTGTTAGTCGCGAACTCGTGGTTGCTTCGCTCATCTCCAAACGCTGCAGACCACGAGCCTCATCGAAAGCAAGCAAGCACTGTCTGCCAGCGAGAATCCGCTCAAAGCTGTCATATCGTACGCACAGGCACCATCATGAGACCCCGAATGTAATGAAGCAATCTCGAAACGCTCAGACTCCAACAGGCAGGCCGGATTTCGCAGGTTGCCAAAGGTCGCCCCGTAAGTATTGCAGCAAGTGACTGCAGCTGCTTCTGCTCTTTCCAGCGGGCTGCGCTCCGGAGCCGGGGGAGTCCTCTGCGCTTTCTTTCCAACACCACGAAGGTGCATGACTTTGAGGGCGCTTGCTGGGGAGTGGTATAACTCTTGCAAAGCAGATGAAGCAGGTTAGGTTTTTTACTGAAGGATTTGTTTTGCAGCTGGAAGTGGCTGGAAGTGAGAGGGATGTGGATCTTGACTGTGGTTTCTCATTTCTGATCAAGGGTGCAGGTGTGCTTCAGGGTTGAAGGAAGGCTTCGCCACGAGAGGGTGGTGCATGAATATGAAAACCAGAGCTCAACGGAGCACTTGTCTTGTTGGAAGAAGCGCTCTCCCAACGTCAAGCAAGGGAAGGCCGGAACTGCCGCAGCGTCGTGGCCACACGTCGTGACTTGTTGGCGGCGGAGGGGGGGAGGCCGCTAAGCCTCTTCAAGGTGCCGGTTCTGTAAGGCGCAACGTGAGGCGAGCATTTCCTGTAGTGGATTCAAGGAGTGCCAAATGGCAACAAGAACAAACATGAGCACCGGACGTCCATCGGAAGAGCTACAGTCGACGACCAGCGCTGTACAGCAGGATTAGCTTCAGTATCGAGCTGCACTATGTAAACCGGGTCGGAGCATTGAACAGGCATGTGCTTGCCACCTTTATGGACGACGGGCTCTTCATACTATGCTGCTACATGTTTTCCTGCACCAGACGAACCATAAACAATGCATGTCATGAGCTTCCTGGATATTCAAGACTGGGAAACAGCAGTAAGAACGTGATGCTTAGTCAGCTTGGTGGGGCAGCACGAGAAACTTCGACAGGCTACCCATGAACCCACTGGCCCGACTGGATTAGCAACCACTGGACGGGTCGGCGCATGATGACAACCATTCACTTGATGCAACTGCAACAGGTTTTGATTGCCTCGTGGCCCCTGTCCGCTGCTCCGAAGTCGTGTCTCACGAACATTTCGCAGATGCTGCGGCAAGGTCGATCGATACAGGGTATCGAAAAATCTACGCCTAACATGGGCGAGACATGGTCGGGAACTAGAAGATGCGAGATCGTGCAGTGTAGGGCCAGTCACCCAGTCCTTGCTGCTGCCCTTTGGTAGCGTTTTGCAGCGGCGACCTCTGCCTGACTCAACTCTTTTCACAGCTTTGGTCAATGTAGCTTTGCATGACAGCCTCTTACTGCATGCTCCCGGGCTCCCTCTTGTCGAAATTAGGGCTCGTCCGGGCAACCTCGAAAAACAACATAACACCAGTTACGATCTCAATATGGCGAACAACAGCTAGCTAGATATCATTGGTGTACCGAACTCTTAACAGTCTTCACAACTGAGCTCTTGGTAAATCCAGCGGCAAGACAAAGAGAATCAGCAAAACTTACCAACATCGCAACCACAGAAAAGATCTGAGAAGAACAATGCCAAGGAACCTAGTCCTTCAAAAGCTCTCTGGTGCTTGTAGAATCCGACTCGTCATTGGAATGATTGTCACCAGCGGAGAGAGGAGGACGTGATGTGCTATTGACCCACTGGTGGCGTCTGGGAGTTGGCCAAACAGGCGACAACTTCACCTTGTCTGTAAATTGGACCGGTTGCACAACCCTGGCATAAGGGCACAACAGTTGCATGATCATGTCCGAGCTCTCACAGACTGTAGACAGTCAGCGTGGCGCCTTGTACTCCGTACGCAGCAGGCGAGACTCCGCACTAGAGGATGATTGAAGGTCCTGCAAAGCAGACCCAGCATGCCACGCAGGCGAACAACTCCAAAGGATTGCAAGGGTTTCTCACTACAGGTTGCTGCTTTGTCCTCGGCTTCCCTGCCAATGGTTGTAAGTGTCCGTTGCTGCCAGTGTACTTCTGCTTGGCTGCTTTTTGTGAGCAACCGCGTGCAGGGCAACTTGAAAATGTTGGTCCTTCTCCTGGAGCTGTCGGCGCTGCATCCCTCGCAGAGCATGCTCCGATTTGGAGAGTTCGCGTTGCAGCTTGACAACCTGCGCAGGCTGGGATCAATCCTACCAACATGCGACAGCAACTTCACGCAGGTGCCTGCTTGAGGTAGTACAGAGTATCCATCACGAAAATCAATGTCAAGCCTTAACCCTGCAACCATGTCTACAATCGCAGGATGCTGCGCTGCTGGGGATTGAACGAATCTCTGGTAATTGAATCTAACTGAATAGTCTGCAAAAAGTCTCGCGCTGCAGGCCTCACCCACTC
The DNA here is from genome assembly GCA_003297005.1 of Symbiodinium sp. clade A Y106. NCBI lineage: Eukaryota > Dinophyceae > Suessiales > Symbiodiniaceae > Symbiodinium > Symbiodinium sp. clade A. The sequence continues at coordinate 72,267 of BGNK01001062.1, read as the reverse complement.
CGGGACCGGCTTTCCTAGCATGCTGCATGAAGGCTTGACTTCAGTTTGCAGTCAGGTATCTATCTGAACGAGTCACGACTGCGACGACAGCGCAGGGGGACAATATCCTAAAATCTCACAGGTGACGTGCAGCATCTCAGGCAAAAGATGGAGGCAACCTTAGCAAGCAAGGTTCTGCAGTTCCGCAGCTCGCTTCCTCAGTTCGGTGGAGAACTCCTGCAAGCGATCCTTCTCCTGCGTGGCCTGCCCAGGGTCATGGCTAGTCGGCCCGCAGACAGCGAGTTGAGGTTGAGGTGCCGAGGTCACGACCCAGGGGCGGGTTTCGTTGCGCAAAGGGGTGTGCATACACTTTGACTCTGAATACAATCAGCACCAATGACACCAATGCGGTTACCATGGACGTCACGAAGCAAGTTCTTCGACAACATAGGGCCGGGATTTCGACAATGGGATTGCTGAATCGTTGGCGAGTCCAAGCGCCGTGATGGTGGGCCGCCCATGCTGCGCAACTCCAAGCACACTCAAGATCTGGGCCACGAAAGCTAGCTCAAGGTCGGAACAGCAAGGGAGCAGCGCGAGCTGGCCATTTTCGAGCAATGCAAGCGTGGACTCGTTCAGCGCAGCTGCGTTGAGCAAGCCTTCACTAGGTTTTCCAATCTGAACGACCGCATGGCATAATGGCAAGCTCTAGGGCAGCAGGAAAGGCTTTCGGGAACATCGCGGAGACAGTGTGCTCTTTGGAGTTCTTGACAGATATCACGCTGCTGGAGAAAACCTCCGCAGGGAAGGGGGGGGGGCAGGGGCCCCCCCTCACCCTTCTTCTATGTCAATTTTAACGCAACCCTTCGTGAGGGGTGGGAGGGCAGACCTAAAGATTGCAGACATCCATCTTACAAAAGGGGGGGTGGCTTATGCCCGCGGTCGCTTCTTGACGTGCCTGAACACTAGAGACGAGGAAGGTTTGCAACGACAACTCTCGCAAGCTCCAAAGAGCTAGCCTTCGTGACTGATCCTTGATCCTGCTGGCAGGCTGGGCTGATGCAGCTGTTGGTGTACTGACCACGCCGCATTGCCGACTGTGCCAAACGATTTGGACATGGAGATGATGAAAAATCACAATTAGGTTGGGGAACAAGCCCTGTTGCACGGTTCAATGGATTTCAATGGCATCAATGAAACTTCTGTCGTAGTTGGATAAGATCCATAGTAGCTTCCTTGATAATTCGAAGGCCTGACAGATTTCGACACAACGTAGCTGCACAACTTTGCATTTTTGACGTCGGCCTTGCCACCTTGGACTCACAACTTGGACCACCTATGTGCGACAACAACTGCAACTACAACTTATGCCGAAAGCAAGCGCACTCAACCTATCAAAAGGCAAATTGGAACAGCGAACATATCTGGCCTCGTCCAATCTTGCATACAGCTCTGACACTGTCTGAGCAGCAGCTCCAGCAGCCTGATCATGGCATGATGGGTTTTCATCATGGACTCAAAAGTACGAGGTGCACTGCTCAAGGAAACAGATCTCTCTTTCTGCTGGGCTAGGGGCTAGGAAATCACTACTAAACACTTTTGATTACTACGACTTCGGGCATCCTTACAAGCTTGAGACCGAGTACTGCAGCGAAGACTTGGACCTGGATCGTGGCGTTTTGAGTTCGAGACATAGCGAGAAGCTAGGCCTGCATTGACAGTTCAGCCTGGCGTTCTGGCGTTACAAAAGCATCCTTTCCATGACAAGGGGATTTGCACAGGGCCATGCTTTCGCGTGAAAGTTTGTGACCGCTACCCTTTCGACGCCTTACGACTTACGACTGTGACAGCCTTCTGCTCTTCGAGAAGCACAGCCTTTGCTGCAGCGGCTTGCCTCTGCGCCTGGCGTGCAAACGTGCTCGGGAACAGTGTCCGCGTCTGTAGTGTGCATCTTGCCTCCTGCAGCTCCCCACAAAGTTCGGCAATGGCAGGAACCTCGGGGCTTGCCGACTTTTTCCGTCCACGATTGTGCGCTCTGCCAGCCTCCAAATCAACTTGTCGGACATCCGCTGAATTCCTTACCAGTGAGCGACAGAAACTACAACATTGATTTCACTGCGACCTGTGACATCACCTGTGTCAGTACTACAAGTAATGGCGGAGTGCAGGCAAATGCCAATCAGAGTCACCAGCCTGTTGGGACAAAGGGCCGGATAGTGCAACGCGCAAAGCTTCAAAATTGGCCGGAGGACTCAGGCATCAAGTGAGAGATGAAGGCGACCCAGTCAATGTGCAGCAAAGCAAAAGCCATTCAAGCGCGAGGTTCGAGTTTTGTGCGTTCAGAAACTGTGATGAAAAGCAATGTCCGGTATGGCCCGGTATGGTATCTTAAAGCGACCTTGTGCGCAGCACGCGCTGGCAGTGTCAAGATCACTTGGAGCAGCGCTGCGCTACTTGTATGTTGTTCTATTATCTATTGATTGGAGATGGTTCGCCTTAAAGGATGAAGTTGCAGAGCCAGTGCGCATACTGTGGCCTCTTTTCAGCTAGTTTGGAGTCCTTGTGCGTGTCTCCCGGCTTGTTTTTTGGAGGGGGGGCGGGCGGAAACACAGACAGGGCCGAGTGTCCTACCGTCGTCTACCGCCACTACTCATGACATGAGGCTGGGGGAAGGAAAAGTCGACTAAGTGGCTCAGCGTCCGTGTGATACGAGACATGCCTCTTGCTTCGTCAGCGTTCGTCGTCGCTTGTCCACATTCATTGCTGCTTCGAGTCTTTCAAATCTTTCAATCATGTGACTATAATACTTCCCTCGACGAGAAGCATGTCAACTGGATGCGCTGTGCGAAACCCAACGACTCCTCAGTGCGGCAGTGCCTGGAACACTCTGAAGGAAGCCCAAACATGTTTTATTTCAGCTCCAACTTCCTCACATGAGCCAAGTCACTCGGCAGTCTTAGCAAGTGGCAGTGGTGCAGTCGCCCGCCGCATCGGTCTGCCACCTGCGGCCGGTGTGCCGGTTGGAGCTCTAGCTTTGGGGTTTTGGCGCCTTCCATTGCTTCGTTTCCTTCTGCTTCAACTGCTTGCCTAAGGCATTCGGAATTTGGCAGGAACCCACAGGTCCTGCAGTGAAGATCACGAGTTAAATTTGTGAGACGCACCTTGTCGTTGTCAGATGCTGTGCGACCATCAGGCACGCGACATGCATAGAAGTCAACAAGTGCTCACAACTCAGTCAGTTAGGCCTGCATCCTTGATGCTCGCGTTCGCAGACATCAAGCCGTCCTTCAAAAAAGCACTGACACGCACCTCCCCATCTTGTGCCAACATTGCAATGCCCGCCTGCTCCTTGCAGGGTATCTCTTCCCGTTTCGCCGAGGTCGGACCAGGTTTGGGACGCATGCTGTCTTCTTGTTGGTTGCCATGGTCTTGTGAACTCACAGTCCCATCTTGACCTCCACCTTTGCGCTGCGTCACACCTTCTGCATCAAAAGGCTTCTGGTGCAAAGTGCCCTGGGACTGTGCGCCCGTTGTATTCAAGCATGATTCTTCTTTCTGAGCCTGTGAAATTGCTGCCGTGCCTGATTCCTCTGCTTGCGGCTCTGCTCGTGCCACGGATGCTGGCTCGGTATTGAGAGCAGGCTCATCCATGCCGGGAGGCTCCTGCGATAAAGCCTGCGGCTCTTGTGCACCATGGCTGTGTCGCACGGCCGCCGCTACACCCGCGAGGGCTTCGGCAGTATCAGAAACAATCAGATTTGCATCCACCAGGGCCTCCCGATGCTGCCCAGACGGTGCAATGCCACCCTGCGCAGCGCTGCCTATCTCTTCCGCTTCTGGCTGCGTCGTGTGTGATGCATGCTCTGTCGAATCAGGTCTGGGAGGCAAGCCGTCTTGCTGCTGACTGTGCTGTGCTTGCGATCTGACCGCCTCATCTTCATCTGCAGCTGCGCGAGCTACTGCATCTTCTTCAACAGAGTGGCTCTTGAACTCAGCGGGATTCAGGAATTTGGCGGCCTCCGCACTTGCTGTATTCAAGCGTGCTTCTTCCTTCTGAGCGTGTCCAAATGCTGCCGTGGTTGATTCCTCTGCTTGCGGCTCTTCTCGTGCAACCGATGTTGGCTCGGTCTTGGAAGCAGGCTCATCCATGCTGGGAGGCTCCTGCGATAAAGGCTGCGGCTCTTGTGCACCATGGCTGTGTCGCACGGCCGCCGCTGCACCCGCGAGGGCTTCGGCAGTATCAGAAACAATCAGATTTGCATCCACCAGGGCCTCCCGATGCTGCCCAGACGGTGCAATGCCACCCTGCGCAGCGCTGCCTATCTCTTCCGCTTCT
>BGNK01001062.1:0-67566 GCA_003297005.1 Symbiodinium sp. clade A Y106 | reverse complement strand
TGCATGCTCTGTCGAATCAGGTCTGGGAGGCAAGCCGTCTTGCTGCTGACTGTGCTGTGCTTGCGATCCGACCGCCTCATCTTCATCCGCAGCTGCGCGAGCTACTGCATCTTCTTCAGCAGAGTGGCTCTTGAACTCAGCGGCATTCTTGATTTCTGCGGCCTCGGCACTTGCTGTATTCAAGCGTGCTTCTTCCTTCTGAGCCTGTCCAAATGCTGCCGTGCTTGATTCCTCTGCTTGCGGCTCTGCTCGTGCAACCGATGTTGGGTCGGTATTGAGAGCAGGCTCATCCATGGTGGGAGGCTCCTGCGATAGAGGCTGCGGCTCTTGTGCACCATGGCTGTGTCGCACGGCCACCGCTGCACCCAAGAGGGCTTCGGCATCAGAAACAATCAGATTTGCATCCACCAGGGCCTCCCGATGCTGCCCAGACGGTGCAATGCCACCCTGCGCAGCGCTGCCTATCTCTTCCGCTTCTGGCTGCGTCGTGTGTGGTGCATGCTCTGTCGAATCAGGTCTGGGAGGCAAGCCGTCTTGCTGCTGACTGTGCTGTGCTTGCGATCCGACCGCCTCATCTTCATCNATCTCTTCCGCTTCTGGCTGCGTCGTGTGTGGTGCATGCTCTGTCGAATCAGGTCTGGGAGGCAAGCCGTCTTGCTGCTGACTGTGCTGTGCTTGCGATCCGACCGCCTCATCTTCATCTGCAGCTGCGCGAGCTACTGCATCTTCTTCAACAGAGTGGCTCTTGAACTCAGCGGCATTCTGGATTTCTGCAGCCTCCGCACTTGCTGTATTCAAGCGTGCTTCTTCCTTCTGAGCCTGTCCAAATGCTGCCGTGCTTGATTCCTCTGCTTGCGGCTCTGCTCGTGCAACCGATGTTGGCTCGGTCTTGGAAGCAGGCTCATCCATGCCGGGAGGCTCCTGCGATAGAGGCTGCGGCTCTTGTGCGCCATGGCTGTGTCGCACGGCCGACGCTGCACCCGCGAGGGCTTCGGCAGTATCATAAACAATCAGATTTGCATCCACCAGGGCCTCCCGATGCTGCCCAGCCACCTCACCACTGTGTGTCTCTTCCGCTGCTGGCTGCGTCGTGTGCGATCCATGCTCTGCCGTACTAGGTCTGCGACGCGTGCCGTCTTGGTGTTCGCTGTGCTGATCCTTCGCACTCATGTTCCTTTGTTCGTCTTTTCCATACTGTTGCGGGCACAACGGGGCTTCGTTCCGGGTATCCGGGATTGTTGTGCCGTCCTTTGTGAAGGCAACCTGCACTCGCCAAATGGGTGCAACATTGCTTACGGCTTACATCTTGCGCACCTCCCTGCAACCTGGTATATACTATCTGCTGAATGGGAAAACCGCACTTCAAGCATCCGCCTCTTCCTGCTGCAACCGCCCGGCTTTTCCTGCAACAGCGACGCTCATGACCCTTCCAGCTTGGAGTTTGTCTATGCGTGCTCACAAGGGTTTTGGAACCAGCTCTCGGGGACCATCAGAACAGTCTCAGGAACCAGCTTCGGATAAAGCGTTGACAAAGCCTCAAACAATCCGGAACTGTTCCGAACCGTCGGATCTGTTCTGAAACGCTCTGACAGGTGTCCAAGGCCCAAGGCTTGGAGGACTAGATGGGTCCTGAGAGTGTGATGGTTCCCGAGTTGACTGCAGCGAGAACATAGACACCATGCCAAACAAACCAGTATGGTCTAGCAGCACTTAGGAAAACAGCCCGTCCTTCGTCCTGACTTTCTTTGGCTGCTTGGTTTAAGCTGTCCACCTGCGCCCATATCAAGCGAGCCACGGGATGGACATCAAGGAATTTGTTGTCATCCTTCTCATTCCTCCTATGAAAATTCAATTTATCATCAAATTTACTCATTTCTTCTATCTTCCGCGCCTTCCCCCGAACCCCTCCCCTGTCACCGAAACGATAAAGACATGACTAACGGTACTACAGCTGAGGCTTCAAATACATCATATACATCGTTTGTAGTTAGCTTCACATACATTGCAGGGGCTGTGCTTGGCATATCTGGGCAAGAGCTCAGGGGGCTTACGGGCGTTCGAGGTTGTCTGATCGGAGGTTTGCAGGTTTACGACGACAAACCAGAAATTCGACAGATCAGTTCGCCACCACCGTGACCAGGGAACTCTCACATCAACAGTTTAAACCCAGCAGCCGACGGATAGCGGTTTCCACCCCGTTCGGAATTCGACAAGTGGTGCGGGAAAGCAAGCATTCGCAGGCAGTTAGAATCAACTTCAGCCTGCCTGCGAGGGCATGATTTCCCGCTCGTTGGAAGCATCGGCCGGGATATCTATCTTCTGCCACGTGGTTTCTTGCTCCGCAACCGATGTGTTCGTGGCCACAGTAGGGGCAGCGACTTCTGCATCATTTGGCGAGACAGACTCACCAGCCGCAACAGCCTGCCCCCTAGACTGGAACTTCATTTTNGCCAGGAGGCATGCTGTGGAAGCTGATGCCCAGCTTGCCCGTGTCAGCACTTGCCACCACTGTGTATTCTCGGGACCCAGGTTCCTGCGGCCTCGTTTCTTGCTCCGCAACCGATGTGTTCGTGGCCACAGTAGGGGCAGCGACTTCTGCATCATTTGGCGAGACAGACTCACCAGCCGCAACAGCCTGCCCCCTAGACTGGAACTTCATTTTNACAGTAGGGGCAGCGACTTCTGCATCATTTGGCGAGACAGACTCACCAGCCGCAACAGCCTGCCCCCTAGACTGGAACTTCATTTTCAGCGGCCGATCTTTCAGCAAGCGCTTGAATGTCTCAGAGTCCATTCCTTCCAGGGGCATAAGTTCATCCTTTCCCACCTCTGTGAGGGCATCTCCTTCACGCACGCCGGCATCATTGCCAAAAGAATTCTCCGCAAGACCCTTCACGTCAATGCGACCAGGTGGCATCCCGTTGAACGTGATGCCAAGCTTGCCCACTTCCAAGCCTGCGATGATTGTGTACGTATCCGTCGGCGGGCCGTCTGTTGCCGGCATTTCGCTCTGCATGCGCTGCTTGTCGCCGTGATCCACATGACTGGAAGAGTTCTCCGCAACGACTGGGGCAGCTGTTGCACCTGCAGAAGGTGCAAGGAACCTCATCTTCAGTGGCCGGTCCTTCAGTAATCCCTTGAATTTCTCCTCGTTTATGCTCTCCAGGGGTTGCAAGTCGTCACTNACTGGGGCAGCTGTTGCACCTGCAGAAGGTGCAAGGAACCTCATCTTCAGTGGCCGGTCCTTCAGTAATCCCTTGAATTTCTCCTCGTTTATGCTCTCCAGGGGTTGCAAGTCGTCACTGCCGACTTCTATCAGGACGTCTCCCTCCTTCACACCGCTTGCGCTGCCGAATAGGCCTGCAGCGACCCCCTTGACTTCAATCCGGCCAGGAGGCATGCTGTGGAAGCTGATGCCCAGCTTGCCCGTGTCAGCACTTGCCACCACTGTGTATTCTCGGGACCCAGGTTCCTGCGGCCTCGTTTCTTGCTCCGCAACCGATGTGTNACTGGGGCAGCTGTTGCACCTGCAGAAGGTGCAAGGAACCTCATCTTCAGTGGCCGGTCCTTCAGTAATCCCTTGAATTTCTCCTCGTTTATGCTCTCCAGGGGTTGCAAGTCGTCACTTCCGACTTCTATCAGGACGTCTCCCTCCTTCACACCGCTTGCGCTGCCGAAGAGGCCTGCAGCGACCCCCTTGACTTCAATCCGGCCAGGAGGCATGCTGTGGAAGCTGATGCCCAGCTTGCCCGTGTCAGCACTTGCCACCACCGTGTACTCAGTTCTGGGGTGCTGCCCGGGAAGCTCATTCTCCACATCCTCGTTGGGTCCAGGCCGGGTTTTCTCCAGGGTCTGAAATCGCAGCCTTAGAGGCCGATCCTTCAAAAAGCTCTTGAAGGTCTCGGCGCTCATTCCCTCCAGTGATTGCAAGACATCTCTACCCGCATCGGTGAGCACGTCTCCCTCCTGTACGCCTTTGTCGCTGCCGAACAGACCTTCTGTGACACCCTTGACCTCTACCGAACCGGGTGGCATTCCATGAAATGTCACTCCCAGCTTTGTGTTGTCGTGATCTGCGGCGACAGTGTACGCGCCGTGAGGGCTTGAGAACCCTAAGCGAATCGGGCGTCCTGCTAAGCGTTCTTTAAACTGGCCCTCCAGAATCGTGTCAAGGAGAAGGCCGTCTACTTGCAAGAGCTCGTCTCCGGCCTGCACTCCCTGTATACACCCGAATGATTCTTGGGTCACGGCTTTCACGAAGACCTCGTCGGGAGGAGTGCCACTGAACTGGATGCCAAGCTTCCTGAGATTCGCTTTGAGGGGTTTAGGGCCTAAATCCGTCTGTAGCCACATCCGTCTGCTCCAGATTGCTCTAGGAGTTTTCTGCTAGCCGGGCTGAGGCTTCCAAGGCACTGTACATCCTGTCCGGCCACGACAGAGTACTGTCGTAAGCTCATGCATGCACAAATGCACGCAGAAGCTGTCCAGGCATGGGATCTCTGGAGCGTCGACCCCTCCTCAAGGAAGGTGCTGGCGTTGATCGAAAGCGCTCCTACAAGTGCCTCGGGCAAGAGTCGCGGAGCGGGTAATTACATAGTAGAGTTTCGAGCTCGCAGGCTGCGGCAGCACACCTATGGACACCTGAATCCTTATTGCATGTTCCATGCACTCTTCACCAGAGCAAACCGTTGTGAAGCGCCCCTTTTCTGCACACAGCAGACATGTCATGTCGTGTCACCAGCATCGTCCCATCAAAGACCAGGAGCGCTCACCGCGCTCCCAAACCGACGGATGCGATCCTGAGCAGACTCAGATTTCGCACACTGCCTGTTTGTGGACCGCCGTGCAATTCACATCAATTCACTACACTGCCACTGTTCGCACTCAGCGCTATGCACGTGGATTCCCCGAAGCGTCCCTCCCCTACAATGCCAGAGATCCGTTCATCATCTCATACCAGCTCCCTGTTGTTCGGCGCAAGTGTGCGGGCAGCCACCCCGCATGACCAGGCAGATTAGCATTGTGCACTGCCAAGAACTTCGGCTTGCACGCCCTATCCAAAAGCGGCCAAAGTCCTCGTAAGTCCAGTGGAGGGTCCAGCATCACCAGGTCAAGACTTCCGATACCAGTACTGCTGCAAAGCGCATCGAAAACACCCAAATTGTCGAAGACGTCTCCGTGCAGAATCCACACGCCAGGAGTCTCCTTCACGAGAGCTGCCATGCGACCGTTCAACCCTTCTGGCCGAGCCAAGGAGAGGATCTGAGCTGGAATTCCGACACTCTCCAGGATGTTTTGGGCATGATAAGCGTTTCCCAGATGTCTCTCCATAGTAAAGAAGTACGACAGTTTCTTTTGTCCTTGACGCCGGTGAAAAGCTCCCGACAAAGCGTGTGCCAGCAGTAGAGTCGAGCCACCACCAACGCCGGTGAAAAGTTCTATCGCACTGTTCATGCCCCGTGCGAGGCACCAAAGAGCCCGACCGAACTTGCAGGACCGTGATAGACAGCCAAGCTCGCTCGCCTCTGTACCTCTAAGAGAACACTAAATTACTAAACACATCAAAACCCAGACCTTACACATCTGAAGCCAAGGCAGCAGGGAATTTTCAATCAGAGGAGAAGATTCGGACTGTGCCACTAGGGTTTCGGGCAGTGACCCCGTTTCACAACCCTGCGCCTGGGAAAAAGGACATTGCAGGGGGGGGCATATCTGAATCCATTGGTTCGCAGGTTCCTGGAGCTTCCAAGAGCGTGTTTTGAAATCCACACTTGGAAGCCAGGGTATGCTCACAGCTTCGAAGAGACAGCCTGGTACGCCGGGTATCATTCAGAACGGGTGAGCAGCGATATTCCGTCGCAGCGGCACCTGCCATGATGATGTAGACAGCAACATCCCTCGAAGCCACCATTGCCACAGCAGTCTGAGTCTTAAGCTCTCGTTTTCTCTGCTGCAACTTCCGAGGGCTTTGCATCCTGTTTTGTTGTTAAGTGCTACATGATGCTGCATCCATGAGCTCTACAGCGCTTTGGGCCTCGCTTGCAGACGCCAGCGCGAAACTGCACTTTTCAGGCGAGAGTGAGACTCGCGGCACCATACTTTTGCGCTCAGTGGACAAGGCACAAACTTGTGTCACGGAGGTGGCATGTCAGGCTGGCCTGATGAGCAGTCGACAAGACCCTCTCACAGGGATGGGAAGATATGCAACACTAGCACTCAAAGAGCAGAATGCAGAATGCCTGTCAGCACCGAGGAGTAGTAATCGTTGTAGTCAAGGCGTGTCGCCAAGTTGCTCAGGAAGTGCTCATAACGAGCTTTGGACTCTTGCCTTGATGCGAAAATTGCATCGCAGCTGAACTCTCCAAAAGCGATTTTCGCGTTCGAGTTGCTGGATCTGACGCAGAAACGCTTGCAGCTGGCTTTCAAAAATGGTCTTCCATTTAGCCATCATCTTCGAATAATGCCTGTGCAATGGCAAGGGTCTTTGTTGAAATTCTGGCTTGGCAAACGTGTGAGCAGACAGGATTGAATTCGTCGAGGCCGGAGGCGTGGGGGGCATTTCGATCTAGACAATCAACAAGCACACTCGATCGGCCCTGGGCCCTCACCCGTATTCCCCCACTTCCACCAGCGAACCAGGTTGGAGAAGTTCTCGAGCGAAACCCCACCCACTGCGGGCCCCTCGTCCCTCCTGAGCATGGAATATAGGCTACCCGATGCCTGCGGCATCCAAGCTAACTTCACCATACTCGGATGTCACCGGTCCCAAGTTGTTGAATCAACTTTGCAGCTGCCACAAGGCATCGACAAAGACGTGCGCGTTAGCGGTTGACTCAAATGAACTGCCCGGTCTGCTTGCCAATACTGCTGTGATCTGCAAAGCCATGCAGGACCAGTCGGTGCCTCTGTGATAGAAGAGACAGATAACGCCTCACTTCTCGGCAAATCTGCTTTGCTGTTAGAGGCATGTTTGGTCACTCTAAGACGCAAGAAGAGCCCAAGAGCACATTGCTGCACTAAGCCGAGGGTCTGCGTGCTGTGCCGGGCCTTTGCCAGCCTGCAAGCACAGAGTCGGCCGAAACGTTCCCGGGAAACGCCCACTTCCGCCTTCTCTCGGCAGGAGTCTTCCCTTCCATGGGCTCTTCCAACGGCTCCACCCCAATGCTGTGCGAGAACCTGCCAGCGGTTGGGTGTCAAGTGCATGGGGCTATCATCGGATGCCGCGCCTCCGCAAATTGTGAGCGAAGGTCAAGCATGTTTGTAGTACTTTCGAGAGATGCCTTCCGTAGCAGCCACTCGGACTTGTACTGCAAGAAGCATGCGTCTGCAGTGTCAACTGTGGAGATCAGGACCTGTAGAGGTCTCTTTCCGTAAGAACAACTTCGCGCAGACAGGCTTCCAGAAAACTTTCATGGCCTTAGGTAAGTTCCCGCGATTCGCAAACGAACTCAAAGGACATCACCTGACATTGCTACGGTGCTTCCGTTCCCCAAAAAACCTTGTCGTGCGGACAACACAGTGCTGCTTGCTTCAGGCCTAAGCCGGTGGCAATGTAGCACGTCGTCTATTGTCTCCGCTTGGCGCAGTGTTGCCAGGAACTCATGCGACTTCGGCTCCAATACTTCCACTGTGACATAGTATATATAGTCACGGCAGAAGTGCAGCATCCGCTGCCGAAGGGAATAGTACCTAAGCTGGGTTTGCCGAGACAGTCTGGGATCACTTCTTGTGAAGACCTTGTTAACTTGTTGAGTGTTGACAGGCGTGGCACGGGCTGAAACTTGAGTCCAAGCCCAGCTCTTTGGTGCATTGATGGTCCACCCAGACTTCCACAAGCTTCCTTTCAACGTAGCGGCAGTAGAGTAGGTGTCGGAAGATGACCTCGCATGATTCGACTGTCTTGTACCAGGCCACCAGTCGAGCAGGCATGTGACCTGCGACATTGCCATGCCCTTGCCTGGTACTTCAGCAAGATGGTGCGAGAGAACAGAATTGAAAGAGGCCAAGCAGTACGGTACTTCAGCGTCAAGCATCTCACGCCAGAGCCATCATTCCCGACACCTCAACATGTCTTTTTGGCCAGGCAAGTAATGCGAGTGTGAGGCACAGTGAAGGCCACAAATCACGTTTTGTTTCATGTGCGCTTTTGTCTAGTAGAACATTGAGACTACTTAAGATAGTTGCGAGAGTTCAAGATCTCAGTTCATGTCTTGCTTAGAAACACTGTCTGGGTGGCATTCAACTGCTTTGCATGGTTCTTTCGCTATGCTTCATGAGTCGTCGGCCCCAGCCACAGGTGGCTCGGAGCATCTGTTCGTATCCGGCTGGAACACTTCGAGCTCAAGGCTACAAACTCTGTCTGAAATATTGTGACATCAAAACATGTACTCGATAAACTCTTCTCTTTGCCATGTCCGTGGTTCCAGGCGGAAGCGGGAAAGAAGCTGAGATCGGACGGCTGCCGGTCTGCCCATCCTGTGTGGCCCGCTGAACCCTGCAACATCCGCGAAAAAGACTTCTAGATTCTTCTTATTACTTCTAGCGTTACACGAATCATCACCGAGCCCAGGCATGGTGAAACGCCTCCACACTCCGCAAGGCCCCACTTCCACCATCCACCACATATGCCGACCGGCGCTTAGGACCAGGAGTGTTTTAATGCTTTCGTGTGAGCATGGTCTTTAGCTTCATTCGGGTACATATCAAGATACTCGCCTGAAAGTAAGCGACAGAAAAGTCGGCTTCAATTTTCTTATCGCATGCCCCAACCCAACTCAATCCAGAACACTCGCAACAGCCGGCTTCTGAACAAATGCACATAAAGTCAACACAGATCGTGGCCAAATTTCGGAAAGCTGCTTGCCGAAGGTGCAGAGGCAGCAACCCCCGAAATGGAAGCGTCATCCTGCCGTGGCACAGACAGAGAGAAGCAGCAGAAATGCTTCTTGGCTTCAGCTCTGCCGGCCACTACGAGACCACGTTACATAGAGCCGGAGAAGCACATATGAACACCCATGGCGAGCTTGCAATTGTACATTGACATGATGCTACATGGTGGCTGGTAGCGGCCGCCTCTCACAACACAGACCTCCGCCATCAGAAGCTCACCAACACAGGCAGACAAAAGCTTATCAGACTGAAGGTATTGCTTTTCGTGCTTCATGATTGCTCCACGAACGGCTTCCTTGTCCGGATCTTCAGCGGATCCTTTTACCATTCTGTGGCATGCATCCTGCAGACACACGGACAAGAAAACAACAGCCGTCGAACCCTCAGCACTACACAACACGGACCAGTGGAATTGCTGAGCATCCGTACTTTGCATGAAGTCCTATCAGGACGGGCCCGGTCCTCCACACGAAACGAATGGAGGCCGCAGGAGATGTCTTCACGATATGGGTCGGTAGCCAAAGAGGATGCACGCACGGCCAAATCAAGAAGGCCATCCAACCTTGGATTTCTTCACACTTTCGGAGTCCCACAATTACTCAAGCCTTGCTGTCGCCAAACGTCTGAATGACAGAACTTCTCCGTGACTTTGAAAGAAAGTCTACTCCGTCTCAGACTTGCGAACAGCCACTGTTTTTGTTCTGCCTTTGCAAGCGTTTTCCGGCCTTGGTAAGGGGTCAAAACACATTGATTGCAACTACCCCCGACCAGGTTTCCTGCAACCTTGCAAGCCAGCAGCCGGGCCAATGGTATCTCTTCTGCCGGCCGTTCCAGCTCACCAGCGGTATCCAAGAAGTGTCCGAACCAGTCCGCCTAGAAATCTCACATGAAAGGCGCGATGGCGATGCCTGGTCCAGGCCTTGCTGAGGAAGAAGAAGTGGCGCAGGGACTTCAACCGACCCAGCAGGTCGAGGCCTTCCTCAGCGACGGCAAACGGGGACCACACAAACAGTAAACACAGAGCCGCAGAGCCGCAATTGTCAAGATCGCAAGCAAGCTTCCGGCTGGGGCTTCATGAAAAGATCAAGTAAAGCCGCAGCTGCACGCCGATATGCCACGTCGATGGCCTGCTCAGAAAAGCAAGCGACAGGAAAGAGTGTCTGTTTTGGTCCGAAGGTCGCTCAGCATTCCCCGCGACATGCTTGGCTTGATCTGTCTTCGAAGCTACGGCCCTGTCACACATCAAGGATACCCTACCCAAATTCGCTTCCTCGGCCCAAGTTTGCACCGGGCTGTTCATATCTGAAAGACCTTATTGGCGCGAAGTCGCAACTCAAAAAACTAGACCTGAATTCAGATGATGGAACATGTGATGCAGTTGAAGCAGTCCATGGAACCCTTGGTGTGGCGTGATTGTTTGGCAGTGCTCCAGGGCTCGGAAGAACATGTCGCTCAATTCTTGCTCCGAGTTTTCGACTGCACTGTGATTCAGCACACGAATACCGAAGATCGCAGGACGCTCGCGTTCCCTTGATTTGAGACTCCAACCGAGGCAGCAAGACGGTACTTATCGCGACCTAGTCTGTTCCCGATGACTCGCTGGGGACTATTCTTCCCAGCTCTTGTAGGGGACTGCAGAAAAGTCATGACACTCCACTCGCGGCTTCTTCAGCTGCGTACAACGTTGCTGCCCAGAAAAAGCTCATGAAGTCATCTGCTGCGACAGCAGCAACACTTCCGGAGGATGTTCAGCTTGCAATCGGGTTCAACCGGTGTACTGCAGCATGTTAAATCATGTGACTGAAGAAACACAATGCATACGAAGTCGTTGCTGAATGTCAGAAAGGTAAATCGAGTGTCTCATGATTCTCATAGAACTCCACGAAATGACACCTACCCCTACTTGTACCCTTGAAATTCAGAGTGCAGCCTCGGCATAATCTCGCCGGCTCCGGGAGTATCGGAAGGGTGCCCGTCCTCCAGCTGGCTCTGCCAGTTGTCTGCCAGCGGCCGAAAAATAGATGTGAAGGTACTTTCCTGCATGGCTCACGACAGCCAAGGACACGTGCCCATGCTGTTTTGCTGCCTCTGCTCCCTGCCTGCATGAAGAATACGTTCCCGGCCAGATGCCAAGAACTGCGGGACAGCCCTGCAGCTTCTCTGGGATGAAGTTACAACGATCGACCGCACGAAACCAAAAAGCAAAGTGTCGCTCGGCCTCTCCATGTACAAGGTACGTGATGGACATGCCACGCAAAACCCTTGACACTCTCGCTTCCTCTTCTTGAGGTTTCAGGAATGTGTCCCAATCACATTTCGTACAGTGAGTGATTCTAGATGAGCCCAGCAGGCTTTCCAAACCATCTCCCTGCCTAATCCTTTCCCTGCAGCCATGACTTGTACTGATTATGCCATGCACTCAAAACCGAAGCATCAGATCGGCCCCTGAGGCGTGTGGGACATCCGTCTCGGTCGACGCATTATATAGGTAGACAACCCACCCACCGACGCGACACCATTTCAGAAACCGCTTCGTCGTCGCGTTCACGCAGATTTGCAACCGTTGCAAAGAAAGGCGATGGATCGACATCAAACCATCGTTGCGACGGAACCGTCTGGTCTGAAGATCAGTTCAGCCTGGGCAACACGTGGCCCACATCAACCGGGCCCGCACAGAGTCCTGGTGCAGTGGGACCCCGCCAGCCAAACTAGTGGCGAAAATGAAGCCATTGTTGCATGTCAGCCAGGCTTGCGCGACTTCAGACCTAGGACGTAGGTCTTGCAAGAAATCATTATGACAGCGGCAGCGCACATGCGAAGTCCACGCGTTGACAGCTTGTCGTTGACAGACATTGTGACTGTGGTACACACGACCTCTCGGGGACCTTGATGTTGGTGCTCATGCCCAGCGAGACAAGGAGCCCAGTAAAGGTGGTCGGGCAGAGACATTTGTTCAAAACCCCGGCCTGGCCTGAACTGCTCACCGGCTTCCAGCTTTGCCCAAGGATGTCAAAGGTGACTGGGGCGTGCCCCATAATACAGGCACGAAATGCAATCATCACACTTTGGCCCCCTCATCGTTCTGGTTCTTTCTTTCGGCAGGGTGGTGGATGGGGAAGTAATGTTCACCTTTGATTAATAAATGGGGTCGGATTAATAAAATAATTATTTGGGCCGGCTCTGCCGATTGCCTTCTAGGAAGACTACAAGCCTGCAACCGGGCCCCAGGTGCCCAAACAATTGAATGGGGTTGTAATAATAAAATACATATTTCGGGCGACCCATTTTTTGGGGCATTTCGAGCCCCTTGTATACCGATACAAGTGACACGGTTGCGCGTCCGAAAGCCTCGACTTGAGCACCCAGCCACACATACAATCGCATGTTTATAAGCGGAATTATGATAAGCCAGAACCAGCTTCCAAATCACAGGACAAGCCAGCCAGCATCCGAGAGGAGGCATTTCCAGTACTCTTCTTGTACTACAAGCAGGCANTAAGCGGAATTATGATAAGCCAGAACCAGCTTCCAAATCACAGGACAAGCCAGCCAGCATCCGAGAGGAGGCATTTCCAGTACTCTTCTTGTACTACAAGCAGGCACAATCCAGGCAGCGGCCAGCCTAGGCATTTGCAGCACTCATGTTTTACTACAACAACTACAACAACAACTACAACTACAACTACAACAACAACTACTACTACTACTACTCCTACTGTTACTACCCCCCCCAAAACCCAAAAACCTCCCAGCCCCCCAAAACCGCAAAAACAAAATAAAACGGATTGCAGAACGGAGCCTCAAACAATGCTTCCTGGGGGTAGCCCACAGGCTTCAAAAGGCAACAATGGAAGGGGTTGGAATAATAAATTCGCCACCCCGAAAACCTGACGAATGAATCCAGCCATTGTACGACAATCAAGCACAGTCCAGCCAGCATCCGAAACGAGCACTTCCAGTACTAATCGTTTACTACAATCAAGCACCACCAAACAGCATCCGAAATGAGGCACTTCCACTACTAAGACCAGTGCTGTACGACAATCAAGCACAATCCATCCAGCGTCCGAAACGAGGCACTGCCAGCCCCGAGAGCTACTTCCCAGCCCGCCAAAATCCGCAAAAACGGATTGCAGAACAGAGCCTCAAACAATGCTTCCTGGGGCGTAGCCCACAAGCTACAAAAAGACAACAACAAAAGGGGTTGGAATAATAAATTCGCCGCCCCGAAAACCTGACGAAAGAATCCAGCCATTGTGCGACAATCAAGAGCAGTCCTTCCAGCCAGCATCCGAAACGAACACTTCCAGCACTAATCGTTTACTACAATCAAGCACCAACCAAACAGCATCCGAAATGAGGAACTTCCAGTACTAACACCAATGCTGTACGACAATCAAGCACAAACCATCCAGCGTCCGAAACGAGGCACTTCCAGGCCTAAGGTTGTTCTTTCACTGCTGTAGATAGAAAGTTCTTACAGGCCTCCAATGCGTGCCCCTACACCACCCCCACCGCCCCCCCCCTCCGCCCCCGCACGGCCCCTACTGCCTCCACTCACTGCTGTAGATTTAGAGGCCTCAAATGCGTGCCCTGCCCTCACCGCCTACACCCCCACCCCGCACGGCCCACTCATTGCTGTAGATTAAATGCGCTGCCCTCACCGCCTACACCCCCACCCCGCACGGCCCCTACTGCCTCCACTCACTGCTGCAGATCGAAAGGTCTTACAGGCCTCCAATGCGTGCCCCGCCCACGTTCCGACCCAAATTCAGCCAGAGTACGCTGTCTCTTTTTTGCTGGATTCGATGCCTGCTTGTGTCTGTCTGCTTTGGGCAAAGTTGGGCATCGTCCAAAGCGTTCTTTGCCGGCACTGCACACAGGATATATATATATATATATATCCTTCTCAAACGCCACATTGCTCGTGTTGATCAGCACAGCAGCATTGCAAGACTGGGGGTCGGCGGCACTGGCGGCAGCCAGTAAATCGGGCAGCGCAGCGGGCCCCTTCTGTGGCCGCGGCCGTGGGCTGCCAAAGCTTGGCGAAGCCGTAAAGGCGAAGCCTTTAAGGCTTAAACTTTAAGGGAGGCCCGCCATTGCCGCCGACCCTCCTTCGCCGCGTCAACTCGAAATCGGGAAGCGCAGCGTGACCCTTCTGTGGCCGCGGCTTTGGGCCGCCAGAGCTTGGCGAAGCCGTAAAGGCGAAGCCTTTATGAAAAACGCGCCATTGCCGCCGACCCTACTCCGCCGCGTCGCGGGGGTCCCGCTGATGCTCGTGATGCGCGCCCTTGCGGGGTCGCAGGCACGACGCGGAAATTCGAAATTAGCTGGTGAATGGCTGCGAAACGCGCACGCATTCCGTGTGGCGTTGGGGCAGGTTTTTGGTCGGTGCGGTGCAGCGCCAGCAAATTCGATGATGCTGCTTCCGCCNCTCTCACTGCGTCTGTGTTGGCGCTTCCGCTCTCGTCCGTGGCGTCGTGATGCTCTCGTTTTTCGCGCTCCGTCGGAGCCCGAGCGGGGCTCGGCGCCCCCATTCGAGCCCCGGGCTTCCAGCTGATGCCCATGATGCGGGCTTTTGGGGGGCCAAGATGGGAGGGACTACTGTGCACGAACTCGCGCTGCCCGCACCTGGCGCAGCCCTTAAATTAGCTGGTGAATGGCTGCGAAACGCGCATGCGTTCCGTGTGGCGTTTGGGGCATGTTTTTGGACGGCGCGGTGCAGCGCCAGCAACTTCGATGATGCTGCTTCCGCCCGCGGCCGTGACCTCGTGATGCGCACGGCAGGCGCGCGCATTATGAGCATCAGCGGGGCTCGGCGCGCCCATTTGAGCCCAGGGCTTCCAGCTGATGCCCATGATGCGGGCTTTTGGGGGGCCAAGATGGGAGGGACTACTGCCCGGTGCACGAACTCGCGCTGCCCTTAAATAATTAGGTCATAGGGAAGGTGTATTAGGCCATAGGTTAGGCCATAGGATAGGTCATAAGGAATCCATCAGGCCATATGAAAAAACGAGGTTTTGGGGCTCCTCCTCTAGAGGGAATCCATTAGGCCATATGAAAAAACGAGGTTCCGGACACTTTCTGCCAGAGGGAATCCATTAGGCCATATGGAAAAACGAGGTTCCGGACACTTTCTGCCAAAGGGAATCCTAATGCCAAGGGAGGTGCCTCCAGAAGAGGGCGCGGGCAAAGGGAGCAACATCTAAGCAACGAGCTTAGCCACCAGAACGGTCTGCTTTATGCTCTTAAAAATAAAGAATTTTAGACTATATAATTTTTAGTTAAAATTCTGTCTAAACCAACCTATTGGGCAGCTTGCATTGTTCTTCCCAAGTAGTGTTTGTTTTGGGGTTTGGAGGTGGGAGGTCTGGGAATGCCTTTCTTTCCCCCTCTTCCCCCGCTGGGGCTCTTCGAGGAACTCGCCATAGAAGAAGACGTGGTACAGGTAGGTCTCCAAGTTCCCCCCGCGGACCGCAAGCAAGAAGTATGCTCCTTCCCCCCTCCGAAGAGGGGCCGCGGTCAGGTTCAGGCGGAGGCAAAGGCGCAGCGGGGCCTCTTACGCAAAGTGGCGACGGGCGTGGAGCTCAAGCACCACTGGGCAAAACGAGAAGGCTCCCCTGGAGATCCCTGGAGGAACAGCTCCGGTTAACCCCTCGTCTCGCCCCCGGCGCAAGAGAGGCGGCACAGGGCCCCCAAGCACAGGTGTAGTACTTGAGCCAAAATGGCTTTCTCTCTCTCTCTCTCTTTCGCTTGCTGTCTCCTAAGCCGAGCTTGCACAGGATGCCACGGGGTTGCTGTCTCTTTCTCTGTCTCTCGACCCCTTGTTGTGGTATTGTCCGCAAATCGTTTTGCGTCCTCTTACGAACTGTGCATTTGAGCGCAGCCTCTCATCCAAGGTAAAGTGCTTCTGCCAGAAATCCGCTGCTGGACCGCCAGTTCGTTCATCGCGGATTCGCGAGCTTTCAGACCTCGGCCGCCGAAGCGAGATAAACGATAACATAGAAACCTGCGTAACCACGTGATGACAGATGTGGCGATTAAGCTTGTGGGGCAAGCCGCACGAAGAACTCACCATACGGATCTTGTAGCTGACCCTCATAGACCCACAGCGACACCATATCAAAGTATGGCCGTGAAGCCTCCAGAGCACAGGGGGCATATGGCCATGTCCGCTCTATGTCTGAGATCAAAAGGACTCGAACCTAGGGCACTAAGAGACCCAGCTGCCTGCTGCAGCAAGTGTTCACATAGATCTTGAGCTGTAGCAAGACCGGTCTTCGTCATCACTTCTTCAATTCCTCATGAAGACGACATCATAGGAACATGCCCTGATTCGGAGGACTCTTGATGCACCCACAACAAATTAACTGCCTCGCAGCTGCCATTCAAGACAGCTCCACCCAGTTGGCCAAATACATGCGCTGTAATTCGATGCCTTAGCAGACAAACCCATGGCGAAAACCCAGCCGAGACTTCCAGAAGGTCCGTTTACAGCATGATGGCCCCAAGGAAGGCCGGGTGGTTGTGTGCAAAAGTTTCGTGGATGTTGTGTCAAGACGAATCTCTTGGACAGCCGTTTCACGAGACTCTGCCGGATTGCAATTTACAGCCTGGGGACAAACGTGTAGAGGAACCGCTGCGATCTGCGGCGTGTGCTTGCAGTCTGGGGATGGGTGAGGCGAGGCCAAGATTCGTCCACAGGAAGCCCAACTAGAAAAAGTAAACACCACTGGACGGCAAAGGCCTGGCAGTTGTTTGCAAAGGCTTGCCATATTGCGGGCAAGGGGGCTGTTCGCCGTTCCTCTAAGCTTCAATAGCCGGCGCCATTTTCCAGTTTGAGACATTGTGTGTGAGCGATCTCTGCTTGGGTCGGTGGCGGCCTCGCTTTCGTCCTGTTCCGCCTGTTCCGAACTAGCGTCAGTTGACGGCAACTAGGCTTCGCCTCACCGACACTGAGTGAGCACTTTGAGGTTCAGGTCGGTGTTCGACAATCCGCTCCAAGCTGTCTTCTTGCACCCAAGCCTTACCCAAGCCCCAGCCGAGGATCTGGCCTCCCCTGCCCAGCTGTGACGATGCTTCACAAGGGCCCAAACAAGCTTCTGCTGGGGTTTTAGCCCCGGGAGGCCCTGTATGTACTGATCAACACTAAACCGCTCTGAGGGGATTTCGCAATAACAACATCCTGCAAACGCACCACGCCTGCACCCTCCCACTCCACTTTTCACGAAAATTCAACATTGCTCACTCCTGGAAACTCTCATAACAAGCATGAATATATTGGTGACTTTTGCCTGTTTGTACACGACAAAAGCCCAAGCTGCAAGAGGGCAAAGGTGTCCATGGAAGCCTGGGATTGGTACCACAACTCTGCTAGGCTCAGTTCGCCAGCGCGAAAGGCCGCTTCCCACCGAGCCACCTGTCACACGTGCAGTGCCAAAATTGCGCCAGAATGTGATTCACAGATCTGCACCAGCTACCAGCTGCATTCTGCCCGCACTTCTGTTGTAATCGCCCTGCCTGTTCTGAGGCTCGCTGGCCCGAAACTTATCGAACCCAGTATCCATTCTCGGAAAACCCATCGCCAGGCCACCGATTGTTTCATGTAGACAGTGTGGACCCTGCCAATCAGAAGCCCCACAGCCCCACAATATCCCGTCAGATGCAGTGAAGAGGAGCTTTGAAGACACTAGTCTAATCAGGCGCAATTACGGAGACCTGAGGGATCGCCCCGGGGCAGAGAGTTGGGATCCGTAACTACTGACTTCACCTGTATCGAAGCTCTCTCTCTTTCTTCCTTCCTGTTGGGCTTAGTGGTCGTCTGCGCGATCCTGAAGTCTTCGGCCCGCCCACACCCTGCTTTATGGAGCGGACGGCGTTGGGGTCTCAATGCACTCGGCAACGACTACACGGCCTGCCCCCCTATTTGCTGGGCTGAGGGCCCCCCCTTGTACACTAAACACATCGAAGCTTCCACTCTCTCTTCTCTTTCTCTCTTTCTCTCTTTCTTTCTGTCTTTCTTTCTTTCTCTCTCTCTCTCTCGACTCGATCTGTCTCGCAGAGTTTATTTTCAATGTATGTACGGCCATCCCAGCATCCGAAACCGTACGACCTTACGATTGCAGGAACGAGTGCATGTACTCGAAGGTGCGGTCCTTTCCTTCTCAGAGTTTATATTTAGGGATTCTCCCAGCATCCGAATCCTGACGATCGCAAGAGCGAGAGTGTACCAGAACGCGTGAGTTTAAGTTGGCTGCAACAACCGCAGCTAGCAAGGGCCGCTGGACGTAGGACTGCAGGGTCTGCGGCCTGCCAAAAGAAGGGCTTAGAATAGCTACACAAGAGTCATTATCAACCGGCCAGCAAAGTGAAGATATCAAGTCAGGACCCTTCATATAAAATGTTTCTATCAGCGGGAAATCGGTTTCAAGATTTTGGGGGAGCAGGGGAGGGGGGTTAATAAGCGGGGCAAGGGATTAAGCATATGATGGCGATGATGGTGATGATGATGATAATGATGATGGTGATGATGGCAATGATGATGATGATGATCATGATGATCACGACATCACGACTGTGCAAACAGCCACAGGCATTGATCGCTTCGGGTCGCGATCCTCGTGATCTTGATATTGCCTTGGGAGCAGAGAACCAAGCTCACGCACATCCACAGGGGTAAGGGGAATTGAAGCCAAAAAGGACATGCTCACAGCACAAACCCACCCGTCCGCAGAGGGGGTTGCTCGACCCTGGGCGGACACCCACACCTGAAAACCACTTGGCCGCAAATAGAAATCCCATACCCAAACCCACCCCGCCCACAAGCGGTGGTCCGAAGGGGCGGGAGTATCGGTTTTTTTGCTTCCGGTTTCTGTGAGGTCACGCGGCACAACAGCCATGGCATGTCGTGAGGCTCACATGCCGGCTCCACCTTGCTGGCAAACTCTTTCAGCAGATCTCGCAGTGCTGCGCACAATGCGTGGTTGACCGTGCCTAAGAACCAGAAGACACACGCACACGGGCTGGACAGCAAGGATGCACAAGGCGACTTACGTGCGAGGACCAGCCAAACAAGCGTGTCTGCGAGCAAGATGCCGTACTCATACTTGCTGTGCTGACGAACGAATTGTTGTACGCACGCATGGTGATTGCACAGAGGCAATAGCTGCTGAACGAACTGGGCAGTGGAAGTATCGGCACCTGCACGATTTGATCAGTACATCAGCTTTCACGGTGTGGCAATCGGCAATCCTGAGGCATCATGGGCTCTTACGCGCCTGCGGGCACCTCCACCTCAAAGATGGGCTCCGTGGAACTGGAGCTCTGTCGAATGAATGTGCCTTCGAAGCCTGGACGACCACTACACCTGCTCGGTCTAAATGCAACTTCGATCATGAAAGTCTGCCTTGTAAACAATAGAGCAAGTCATCCAACAGCAAGTGCTCCTGCGGCCAAGATGGAGGCTTGCATCTCTCCGTTCTGGCTGGTGCTGTGCTGCTGGGGCATTCTTGGGCTCAGGCCTGCTCTTCGAAAGTCTTTTGACTGAAAAGCTCGCCCTCTGCTTCAGGCCCCAGTAGCAGTGGCGGTGGCGAAGGCTGCGAAAGACTGGCAAGTTCCGGGCTGAAAGGGATTCCGGCCCTCACCTCAGCTCAGGCACGAGACGAAGCCTCCACGATGCGTCTAAACGGCTGAGAGCTCCGCAATGCGAAAGCGAAGATCCGGCACACGAGCATCTCGCCCCTGATTAACACCAACCGGTGTGGTACACGCATCGCGGTATCGCGCAAGGCACGGCTACGCAACATCATGGCATTTCCTAAGCGAGCTCGAGCAGCGAGCTGTCTACACAGCCACTGTTGCTTCCACTAATCCTGCTTCTTCTGGGCTGCCTGCTCCTTATATAGGATGTTGGAAGCATGTGACGGATGGGACCTTGCAAACCAAGGCTTTTCCAGATCTCCGTGCTGGGGACACCGCAGTACCTGGCGAAGATGTTTGTGTCTCGGCACTCGGAAAATTACTGTGTCTGCAGTGGGGCACCCCAAAGCGAGCGGCCCGCAGCAAGACAATCGTGGTATTTGCCACGGAGAAGCAGCGGCATGTCGCACCTGGGGGCTGTCAGACATCGCAGCCGTGCTGCATGATGTGGTTTCTCTTTGGGATCATGGCTGTACTGGCTTGCCCGACATCTCTCCGTCGGCATGGACGAGGGTCCATTTGCATGCATCCGTGACCTCCAGGGAGAACATGCTCATGCCAAGCGAGGCTCTGTCGCAGTTGTGACCACCTCCCCCGGTGTCACCCTTCGAATTACTGGCTCCATGTCGCTGTTCAAGTTCGGCTCCAAAGCTAAGTATGCAAAGCGGTCCTGTGCTGGTGAAAGTCTTGATGGAGAATCGAGTCTGAGGAACAACACTCCAGGCTACAACGGTCACAGGTCCTTCCGCTTTTCAATTCGCAGCTCTCGTGCGAAGCATACTTCATCCCCCAGGTAAACGATTCCGCGGTGCTTCTGGCTGCTAAACCTGGAAGTGGCACTGGTAGTTTCAGCCCAGAAACAGGACAGCTATCTGAAAATCGTGCAGCTGGGTGGCTGCAGTAGTACCCACTCTGATGGGCAGTCGGCCCCACGATCGGATGCATCACCCTTGGCGCTTCAAGTCCAATGCTAAGCGTGTCTCGGTCGTTGCGCTCTCATCTGAAGATTGCCTGTCGCAGCGGGTGGAATCCCGAAACCTGGGCAAGAATCGCACGAAAGAGTCCTTCGCCTTGAATTGGGAAGCAAGCTTGCAGGCGAGAAGTCAAACGAAACCGGGATCTGACTGGTTCATTGCTCACTTGCCGGGCGTAAGCTGGGCACATCCAGATCAAAGCCACCTGGCCAAGACATTGACTGTGTTACATGAGTGAAACTTGATGAAGCCTCAGCGGGACTCCTCATGTGCTAACCCTGCTTCTCTGGGCTGACGACACCCCCGTAAGTAATTTGAAACAAGAGTTTGCCCTTGAAAAGAACAGCTTTGCGATACGTGGAACTTAGCGACTTAGTGACTTAGAGCACATTGCGCCTGGAGCCGCTGGTGCCTAAGGACGGGTCCACCCCGTCCCTACGCTCTCACTTCCATTCACCGTGATGAAACACGACAGAGCCACGCAGCGCGGCGCCCCTATCCCCTATCATAACATGTCATAACCAAGTTTGTGCACATGGGGCTTGCATGACAGAAGACCAATTAAAACCAAGGACCAAAGAACTGCGTGTCTGTTCTTGACTTCTGACTCATGAAAACTCAGCAACACGCCTTCGGCTGCATAGGCTGCCACATAGCGTTGCTCCGCGCAAGATCTACAGGCCAATCAAGAATCCAGACGAAACCGATTGTGCCAGCAGTTAGCAGCTGTGCCTTATGCCCACTCTCGATCCATAAAGAAGATTTGCTGGAGCCACACCTCCAACACCAGACGCCAAGAAAAGCACAAGAAACCCTAGCGCGAAAGCAAGCGGTGCTAGGACTGGAAACCTCAATTGTAACCCTATGGCACATCCAAACAAGACGCATCTCTGCGGCCTGTGGTCACT
The DNA here is from genome assembly GCA_003297005.1 of Symbiodinium sp. clade A Y106. Lineage (NCBI taxonomy): Eukaryota > Dinophyceae > Suessiales > Symbiodiniaceae > Symbiodinium > Symbiodinium sp. clade A. The sequence goes on along the minus strand of BGNK01001062.1, from coordinate 46,097 downwards.
GTTGGTCCTGGAGCAAACAAAGTGTGAGAGATGCATCATGGGTCTTTGCGTGATCTCTTGCCGTCCTTGTCCGGAACTTGCAAGCACACGGCGGGGTGGAGCAAACTCCTTTCCAACCACAGAAGAAACATCTAGCCTGCACGTGTAGCCGTTGGCCTGGTGGCGATCAACAGCTGGCATAAGTCACTGACCATGGCATGCCGCAGGCCCTGAACCGGGTCAGATTCGTCCTGGTTGATTGCAGCGAGACTTGAAACAGTAGGAGCATGTGCAAACTTTAGATGCCGATGCTTGTAGCGCGCAGGTTCTACGAAAAATGCACAATAACGGAGCACTGTTCTACAAATACTGTTCATGCATTGTTCCCGAGATGCTCTAAACCAGTTTGCTTCTATTGCTTAGGTAGGTGCCGAGTTCAGGTTTCCGAAGCTATAGTTCACAAGCGTATGCCATGTCCGTATACTCGAACACGCTTGAGCCGTCAATTAGCTCCGGCTCTGTGAAGCCCTTGGGCCCTTGGGCTCCAAGAGTGCGCAAAGCGGAGCCAAAGCGGCGGATGGGCAGAGATGACGCCCAGGGCTGGCGCAGCTTGAAGGTTGGCCTGGACCGCTGGCACCGGCGCCAGGCTTAAAGCGTGTTGCAGAGCCACGGAGGGATTTTCGTCTACATGCCGGGAGAATTCCGACTTATCCCCAGTGTGAAGATGTCCGTTTCCTCCTTTGGTCTGATCTCCCATTGTCCGCTCTTTGTGGCATCTCCGCACTTGGGCTGATCGCCTGAGACCGCCATCCAAGCAAGCCAAGGGTATGGCAATGGCACAACGAGTCGATGAGAGAGAGAGAGAGAAAGAGAGATGCAGCTAAGCCGTGACCATCGTCGTTCACTCTCTCCATCTTTCGAGTTTGGGTTTGAATAGGACGTGACACTATGCATTCCGATCTCGGGCGAAACGACAAGAAAAATGTGTGTGCGTGTGTTTTTTCTTTTTGTGTTTGTGTGCGTGTGTGTGTGTGTGTGTCTGCGAGTCTGCTTGCGCAGTTTCTCTTTCGGATCTGCTGTCGAAACTCGCATGTTGGGATGATGCAAGAAACTTCGCCGTGCGCATGAGGGCAACACGCGTGTATGTGGGTGAGGATATATGCATCTGATCACTTTTTCCATTTCCAGCATACAATGTTGTAGAACTGAGAACTCACACAATTTCGTTCGCGGAGAGCACACAGAGTGGTAGGAAGGATTTTCGGCCATAGATACTGACCTGTTCCGTGAAGCCCTGATCGCTGCTTCTGCTCTGCATAGCGGCATAGCATGCTTGCAACATTTTGCTCCTCCTGGCTGGCCAAGACATCTTGAGCCCAGTCTCAAGGCTCAGCTCTGCGCCGGATGCGTCATTTCACGCGAAAGCCTGAAAGCAGAGACTGTTCGTCCCTCAATCCATCACGACTCGATCTGAACTGCGAGATGCAGGGAGCCTGAGATGAGAGGTCCTGGACAATACAGTACAGATCCCCAAGCCACAGGCTGAAACATCTCCCCCGAACTTTCAGCACATCTGCTGGAGGTGGTCCTGAAATTGGGCTTTCATCTTGACCTGGAGCAACGTCCACCTTGGTCGCAGAGTTTTAGAAGCTTGGAGTGAGATTCTGGCTGTCGTGACCTGAGGCACTCGCATCTGATGCAAGTCCTGGACTATCGTGGACTGAGGTTCCTCAGGGGAGCTCGGCTCGACGGGTCTGCAGCGATTTCCGCGGCCAGAGGCAGCCATGGATCTGCATCAAGCAGCCGCAGTGAGCCAGGCTGCTCGTGCAACCTGGAACTAAGAACGTCGTGAGTGAGAGTAGGACTTCAGATTCCTTTCTTCACACCCTTCAAGAACAAACACAGACATCCAAACGATGTCTACCTGGCCTGGCAACTCCGAAGTATTCACAGAACCATGTGTCAGCTAACATACCAGCCGGGGTTGGTTTCCGCAGCAGCCTTCGGTTTCTGGCGCCTACTGTCGACAGGGTGTGGACCACATGGACAGCACTAGTTGCTGGCCAAACCGTGGTCTCTGGATGATTCTGGTCTCAATGTCGGGAGAATGGTGACACTTGGGCCTGCGCGCTGCAGTTTACCGAGGCGGGGCACCGACACTAAGTACTCACTTGTGGACACGTGATTGGACCGTGTCAGGGGGATCTGCCAGCCAGAGAAAGCGGTTTCATGGCGGTTCATACAATCAGTTTCGGTCCGCGACCCTTCGGCCGCCCTTTGCCAAGAGCTGGCGAGTCGAGTGTTTTCCAGATGGCCCGGCTGTCCCGAAAGTATAGAAAAAACACACAAAACGACTTCCTGTCAAGAAAGGGACGACAAATAGACGCAAGCTTCTTTCGACGACATAGCTACGCATTACTGACAAAACTTAAAACTATCAAGGCCGTTTGCAACTCGGGGGCCAGATTCATGCGATGACATTCCTGGCTTAGATGACAAAGGCCAGATCTACTTCGGATTCTGATGTGCCTGCAGCCTGTGAGTCTGCCGCTACGGTAAACCATAATTCTGATGGGTCTCTGACGGCACTTCTCGAACGCGACATCCACTGAGCAGGTGTAGACAACTTGGAACTCTAGTAAGCCGAAGTGTTCTGGCGGAACATCTGCTAGCCCTTTCGGCTTGGATTTCCAGTCATTTTTCATGTCATAGTGCGCATCTCGCTTTGAAGAGACCTGTGAGAACACGACTAGTGCAGATCCTAAACTATTGAAGGAGTGAGAGTCCGCCAAGAATAGAACAAGAAGAACTTCCTCTCAAAATTTCAAGACAGCATGCTGACCGTCAGAGCCGGTCGATGCTTGCTGTGATGTCGGTGTCGGAACGCGAAAGGAAAAAGCAGTCGGGTCTGAGGAGTCGCATGATGTTCAAGAAATGCCTCGGGCCTGATGGCAGCGCCGCGCGGGTGTACAGCGGGACACCCCGCGGGGGACTCAAGGCCGAGCACCGTGCGACGCGAGGGACGAGGTGGACACGTGTCGGGGGCTGCCACCGGGCACTGCTTCAAGCATCTGTAGCCAACAGGAACCCGAGTGTCAGTAATGGCTTCAACGCTCTGCAGCCAAGCAGCTCCAAACTCAAGTCGCGAGGTAGTCTGGCAAAGCGGCTGAATACCGGAGTGAGTTCGAAGCAGTTCTCGAAGAGCGAAAACCTGCAAGCGCTCCACTGCTCAAGCGACCACTTCTTGGAACAGTTCACTGGGACTGCCTCCCAAACACGTAGAGCCCGAAGCGAGCTCTACTCATCGTGACGATCAGCCGTCTGACATCGCGGAGGTGGCCCACATGCTTTGTTCGCACCAACGAGACCTCGGCACGAACCCACAGGCGGACGGTCTGGGGTCATATCCCCGCGATGATATGTTTATTGTGTGCAATCGGAAGCCTTGAGTTGTCCGGGCCGGAGAAAGCAGCGTGACACAGCACTACCGGCTACATAGCTCGTCGTTGTTTTGCACACCACCAGCATGCGTCAACACAATCAGTATTTCAGGACAAAACTCTAAAGCAGCTGCTACTCTTCCGGGTCAGCAGCAGCATGGGCTTCGTCTGTCTGAGACTGACATTGAACTTTGTCGAACACCTCTTACCGCAAACCTGCCATGAGTTCTGGCGTTTCGTATGTAGTGCATACTCAACGAAGTTGGGCCTTTGAGGCCATCTTGGCACGTTGAATGCACCAATTTGGGGAATGTTTTGCTCAGGTTTGCACTGCTACCCAGCATGTGCTTGTGGCACTCGCTCCGTTGCGTTGCTCACGTGCAATTTCCTGGCTCGCTTCGTGCTCCGGAAGCTGGCCCCTGAAAGGGTATACAGCTTGCTCAGTGAAGCGGAATGGTTTATCCGCCTTGTGATTGTCGCATACTTTCGCCATGCTTTCGAGTGCATAGCGTTGCTTGCATCGTTTGCATCACTCAACATCGCCGTCGGAGTGAAAAGTTGATTCCGAACACCACGCTGTGGAGTGGTTCTGGACCGTGCTGTCAAACGTCGCATGGCAAAGCTCAAGCCAAATGTTCTCAGTTGAATTTGATGTCCAAGTTGCTATGATGAAGTCATTTTGCTGTCCCTGGAACTTGTCCACCGTCGTAATTTTGGCCTCAGCGAGCCGCAGTTCTCTGAAACAAAGGGCACCTGTGAGTGGTGCTTTACTTGGCCAAACGGCAGGCTCTCCAAACAGCGGATTCCATGAGCACCGTGTCCTGACCACATCTCTCAGCAAGGCCTTGGACGGGTGCCATCGCTGCCATCACTGCCGGAACGGAGCCTACTCTGCCGACTCTGCCTTCTGGCCATTGTAGGTCGAGAGGATGGAGATCTTCTGAGCGGGGATTCCACAAAGGCGCCTCCAGCTCAGCTCGGGACGAGGACAAGTGCCTTGCCTTTACACTATTTATAACTAGTCGCAGCAAAGATCTGACTGAGGCGCGGGCATATACATAAAGAGCGCTACGCAATACTCAGCTTCTCCCAAATTTTGAAAGAAGTACGGCGTTGGTTGTGATTCTCCGCGGCCTTCGAAGTCTTCAACATTGACGAACTGATACCTTGGCAGAGCAAGTGCAGCTCGATACAGCGAAAGCCAGGCACCGTGCCTGGAACCCGGCATTGGCTAGGCTGGAAGTTCGCACGGCATGAACCAGCACGGAGCTGCAGAGTGCGGTGTGGAAGCACGGTGCTCTGATCGTTTGGGAATGTCACTCTGTGTTCGCGGTCAGGTCAGCTTCTGCTACCCGGCTACCCCGTTCCTGCGGCCAAGGGCAATCTTACGAGTCTCTGTCAAGTGCGGCACCCATCTGCTCCAATTGCGGTGGTCTGACAAAGGGTCCCAGTTCTCTGCTTTGAGCAGGCCTTTGGCAGGTCAGTCTGCTTGGACCAGGAGCTCTGGCCGTGGCACGGCGCTGCCTTTCTACCTACATCGCTCTTTCTGCAGGCCACAAGCCGGTGATGTTCGTGGACGCTGTGGCGGGCATTTTGGATCAGAGCAGCTCTTGCGACAGGGTCCATTCCGCAATTCTCTTTGCATAATCTTGTAGAGAACACAGGCGACATGGTTGTGCCCTGAAATGCTAGCCCTTGCCGTCGTTCGGCCTAGTGCTTCTATTCGAGCATGCGACGAAGTATACGTCATGTCAGTACCGGTCTGTCCCCGAACATGTGCTCATAAAACGAACACATGCCTCACGCTATGACAATCCAACCCTTAGGTAAAAAATGCACATGTTTGTGCGCCATCCATCGCCAGCGCATTAATTATCCAAATCACGAACTTGTCCCGCGCTGTTTCTGTAGTTTGTGTCTCTCGTTTCAGACATCTACGTCTATCAAACACATAGCACTGTCAAAAAGCAAATGAACATCTTCTGTTGCCGAAAGAGTTTCCGATTCGTGCTTCAAACCGTTCGAGACACATGGCATGTGAGCTACGGCTGCACAAGCCGGACAGCAATTTATGGTGATACAGGCTGCCAGTACCATTCTATAATGTCGCCGTGGCACACATAAGTTAGTCCCGGGTTCGCATACCGGTACCTGGTGGCCGGCCAGTTGCTGCAGCCATTGCACACAGAAGCAAATCTCTTCAACTATGGATCATCAGCCCTGTGCGCACCTGTCGTCCGTCAGGACATTGGGCAGATTGCCAAGGTCTTTGTAACGCCAACTGTAGAGCTCGGCGATGTTTGGCCTTCCAAAGTGCTCCCATCTGGGCCTCTCTCCCTAGCTGAAAGCCGATGAAAGCTGGCACGAGCTGCCTCGCTCGACCCTGTAGATTGAGGTCTACGGTCGGCGTCTTCAGGCGCACGAATCGGGCATACAAAGACTGGTCCAGGTGCCCATACTTCCTGAGCTGCAGGTCTGGGGCAAAAGGTGTCTGGTTTGCTCGTGCACGTACAGCGACCTACATCAGCAAGTCTTTAGCGAAGGACCCTGTCTTTCACCGACGTCAAAGATCCCTGGGCTCTACAGGATTCTCAGGTCCCAGACCAGAAGTTCACAAAGAGGATTTGATAACAGCAAACCCCATCCAGGTTGTTATAACGACCGCAACAGGGGTACAAGGATGCGGATGCAAAGGTTGGAGCCAATCGGCTGGAACGCCCGGTTCTTGACGACCGGAGGCAGCTGGTGGTGGTCCCCGATTAGCATCACCCTTTTCAACCTCTCCGCAAGTGCCGTGCTCATATGCTGCCACACAATTCTGCACCGGATCAACTTCGAGACTTCAGACTTGAGGAGCAACACCCCAACTAAAAAAATCTAACCCAGCCGTACAAACACATCGCAACTCTCTTCGGATCCTGCTGACACTGCTCTCCGCATTCTGCAGCAGCATCGGTATGAACGTCTCCACTTCCAGGATTTGAGCAGATTCTTCCATCAGCAGGTTGTCCTCGTAACGCTTCTGAAAGGGTTTCTTTGCGGGAACGAGCTGCCTAGCTTTCGCATCAGATACAGCGCCTCAGCACGCAGTGTCATGTGCAAGCCGCAGTCAGCAGTTCATGCAAGTGAATTAGCCATCCCACGACAGGACTGCTTGCAATAGAGCATCGTACTTGAAGGACAAATTCACCAATGTTGACCTGTTTGCACAAAGGCGAGCATTTTTCGCAAGGGGTACAGTACGCCAGTGTCAGGAAACTCCCAGCTGTCTGCTTTGCCACTTTATCGGATGTCTTACTGCGCAAACGTCTTCCATGACCATGAGCTAACTCAATGCGCTGGAATGCAACATGCCCGCTCGGACTCGGAATGCAGAGCAGCCAGCGGGTGTGCCTTGTAAGAGCAGCGTGGGTGCAAGTCATCGCAATGATTCGAGCGTGCGTTGTGATCAGGTAGTCACCACGATCATGGCCTCACAACTACTGAAAGAAGCGGCCACTTGCACAAGGCAGGCAGACATGGAATTCTTGCTGCTGGGGAGCCATTCCGCAAAAGCTCGAAGGCACGGCATTCCTCAATCTCCCTGAACATGTTCTCAAAGTACCTCGGTATCCGACCCGATGCTAGTAGCTGTTCTCTCAAGAACCTCAAAGGGCAGTGTGCCAGCTGGGTTGGCAGTACAGTTAGACTTGGTCGTCTTGAGTCAGTCAGCCACTAGGTCAGCACTTGATACGTTCAGCTTCGACTCTCAAATGCCCAAACGTTGGATCGCCTAGAAGAACTCACTCTTGTCTAGCCAGTGCCGCCAGCAGGCCGGAAGCAGCCTTCGGCAATTTCCAAGTCTGCTTCGTGGGACTCTGACGGGAAAAGTGGCTGAGGAGCATCCGCAAAGAACTTTGTGAAAGGAAATAAGACACTGATGACGGTCTTCTGGCCACTCAACAGCCTCAGCTCATTGTTGGAAGTTGAAAAAAAAAGCCTCGTAATCACCAACATGAAATGTTATAAGGCGATCAAGTCACTGCTCACGTATCTTTTTCACCTCCTCGCTGTTCTCGTCTTCGTTTTGCCTGAGCAAGTAGAACCCCACAAAAACTTCAGGCACAGGCTCTCTTCGTGCCTGCCATCTGCCTCCGCTGCCTAGCGCCGAAAATGCGAGGTGAAGCGCGCGCAGCGCAGCATAGGTGCAAAGATGCGAATTGATGCGCAAAAGAGCGGGGGGTTGTGGCGGTGGCGGCCTCTTCGTCGAGGCGGCGCTTTTTCGTCCCGGTCTTTCCCAGAACCTCCAAACGGGAAGGGCACAAGCTGCAAGATGTGCAAGGCTTAGCTCTTACAGTATGTGCCGTCGTCAGAACAGCATAATCTCACATCATATCCGCATATAAGAGCTCCGAGCCTTGTGGATGTTGGCACCGTTCTTTCCAACCATGCCCAGCTTCTTGTGGAACTCTTCCCAACGGTACCGCACGTGGTGCAGAAAGAAATGCTGCGCGTTCTCGCAAGTGTAGGCCACGTCCTCAGACACCACGAAATCTGGCATTCTAGCGGCACACGCCCTGCGAAATCAATGTGAAAGCTGCATCCAATGGACTTCGTCACATTCGCGAATTATGTGAAAGCTGCATCGAATAAACACCCTGAAGGACTCCTTTTCTTCATGCTGAACCCACTTGTGCCCGGACTGCTGCGGCGTTAGCACACACACACACACGCCATTTGTTCAGGCATTTACAAGATGTGAGGTGCGGGTGCATGCGTCGTTTGTTCCTAGATCAGACAAACAGACTCTTTGTTTCGTTACAGCCAAGAGTTGACATGCTGGGAGTGCTGCTTGGAACGAATGAACCAATCAAGTGTTCTGCACTGCGGGTACCAGCATGTACCAGTACGGGTTTGTCGAAGACGTGTTGTTTGTCTTCGTGATTTTGCCGCCTTATCTGCCACAGAGGCAACTCTCCAATCAAAACAACTGACGTGTTAAGCCACACCATGTTTCACTCCATTCGCAGCCTCGCAGCAACGAAGGAACAAATGAGACACAGTGTACAAGACGAGTCCGTGTGTCTGATAAAAGCGATCTAAACACTGGGTACTTCAACTGCCCCGATTAGATTGTGCATAGCCTGACAAAGCATTCCACGATCTACTCTCTACTGTTCAAGCCGGAGAATGTCGGAGTCTTTGCACGAGGCCAATTCGGCAAGGACATTATCCTCCCACGAACATTCCCTTGAGACTCCCTCCCCTGGCTCATGATTTACCTCGTGAAGTGCAACAGTTGCTTCGGTTTCTTGTGCAACAGGAACGCATCAATTTTCCACCATTACATTTACCATCCGTCAAGATGGTGGAGACCACGGCTCGTGCATGGTCACAGACAGTATTCAACTTTCGCACCTTTTTGAGGTCGTGGGTGCCAGGGAAGCCACAGGAGGGTGCACGCAAGACCTGGTGTTCATCAAAAACAGGACATTTGTCTGCACATGTTCGGCAGATTCTTCCTACCTCATTGTTGGCAGATCTGAACTTGAATGACACGACTTTCCTGTCCGACAAACAATGGACTCGGATTGCAGGAAAGGAGTTACGTATGTGGTGCAACAGGTGGAGACTACCTGATCGTGTACACTCAGGACTGATGTATTGGATGCAGCATCAGCTTCGTTTACATCATCGGGCATTGCAGTTTGATTGTCATGAGTTACATCGGGAAATCAGTCATGATCTTCGAGTTCTGCAAGGGCTGGTGTTTACACCTGCTGACCATTTCCCGCATTCACTTCATGTTGCATGTCCTTTTGCTATTCATGTACTTTTGGACACCACCTTTTTGGATGTTACGGTTTTCAAAAGATGCACTGTGGGCATGTCGTCCATTCTTGCAAACCTCAAGTCTCGTTTTCAGTCTGTTCCGAAATGGTCGCGGAGATATTCTTGGGGATACAAGTGGTCTACATCTCTGCCAGTTGCTCGCGTTCTGCCTAAGCCTAGCAAGGGCTTTGCCAAGGCCAGACCTATTATTGCATGTGATCGTTGCTGGCATTCATGGCTGACGGCTTTTCTGGCAAAAGGAGTGCTTCAGATCATGACGGTGGTTTTCCCACCAGGATTCAACATGTTGTCAGTTCAACAGACCATTCGCAACATGTGGCATTCCATGATGGGTTATCCTGCCACGGAACCCACGAGTTCCACGAGCATGGTGCAGCAGGATCTGATTGGTTTCTTCAATTCTGTTCCTCATGATCGTATTCTACAAGCACTCACCCTCACTTTACATCTACTTAATCTACTTCCGGAAAAATGGGGACAGCCGTGGCAGGAACAGTCTCTGCAGTTATCTTTCCGCAACAAGGACTCGTCTTTTCGGGTATTTCGAGGACGTCGCAGGTTCGCGGCACGCAATACCAGGACGATCCACTTGGAGGACCCTCCAGCGTTGACCGATTTCATGTTGCGTTCCAGTTTCTTCCAATGCGGTACATTCACCTTCAAGCAGATTCAGGGAGCTAGCATGGGCTCAGCTCTGGCGCCGGCGTTGTGCACACTTGTTGCTTCTACCACGGAGTTCTTGTGGCTGCACAATTTCCGTAATGTGTTGCTTAACATTGGCTTACATGCTGCTGTACGGTACGCGGACAATCGTGCTTTCCATTTAAATTTCCATACAGGAATTCGACACAATGCGTGGACCCAGTTGCTGCTTCATTTGGAGTTTTACGGTGCTCCTATTCTGCTTGAGGATGTTTCTGAAGAGAAGTTCCTAGGAACCATCTTTTCGGTGACACAGGGAACGATCACCACTTTGCAGCCTGTTGATGCGACATTGCTTCGCACATTGCAGTCAGTGGGCAATCGAGAACATGTTCTTTCAGGCTTTTCAGCGAGAGCTCGGACGATCATTCGGCTTACACGACCCATGCGATGGATACGACCACAGGTGGAGGACTTAATTGAAATCTATCAAGGTCGGGGATTCTTTCGCAGATGTCTTGTACAGATTGCACACCGCCTTTTAAAGTCTGTCGGCATTCCGCTTCTGGAGTAAAACCAGAGAGCACCTCCAGGACTGCGGATCACTTGCTTGCGAGATGTTTCTCTCTCTCTCTCTCTCTCTTCGCTTTTTTTGACAAGTTGTCTTGCGCTGTTCTGAGATCAAGATCTAGTCGTACAACCTTCGTACCGTGCATTCAACACCTGTGCTAAACCAATGGCAGTTAAATTAGCCACGTGAGATTGTCGCCATGAAACGGTCTGCAGCGGATGCCGGCTTTCCGGCCGAAGGGCAAGTAGTAGTACGTGTTACAGTACACGTTCCTGCAGACAGATGCACTTGGAACGAACCTATGACGATTTCTTTGGTCTGTCACAATTCTGACAATGTCGATGCAGTGAAGAAGACCCTTGCTTACAGGATTCGGGAAATTACAGGACGATGCCCACATGTACCATGCTTTCAGCTGCATCAGAATGGCAGACACATTCCGTTTACAGAGCCGATCACAACTTTGACCACCCTGGACACAGTGCATTTCGTGCGGACTGCTCCTGACTTCAGGGACGAAAATGAATGGAATCAGACCATGACGATCATGTGACAAGTGCAAGCTCAACAAAAGGACTCTGCATGCAATTGTTGTGTTGCCTCTCTCTCTCTCTCTCTTCTGTCGTGGTGGATGCGCACATGTTCTGATCATTCTTCTTCAAAACTGAAGTCAGATCTTCTTCCCTGAGGACACTGGTAGCGTCATAAGATGTCTAACTCCGCGAGTGATGGTATCTACAGCCCACTTTGCAACTCTGACTATGATTGCAGCTTTCCTTCTCTTCAGCTGTCTGCACACTTCGATGACAACTCTGAAGACATCAAGTCTACAGGTTCCAAAGGAGGTGACGACCCGGACTCCGCAGAACTGTTCCATGCTTCCGACCAGGATTCATGCCTGACAGGCTCTGATAACTCAGCTGCATGCGACATGCCATGTCTGGGTAAGACAACAGTTGAGAGTCATCAAAGAAACGTCGTCTCAGGATGATGGATGAAGATTCGGACGGAGTTCGACTAAAGATCATTCCGTGTGTAAAAGAGCAATTTCGTCGACGGATGGAAGCGACCAAAGTGTTGGAGGACGATTTTTATGTTCCTAATCGAGCGCAACTCATGCTAGATTTCTTGCAAAAGCATGGTGATCGAGTGGTCAAGGAAACACCAGGACCCAAGAAGCGTTTCCGGAGCATTCTTAAACTTGTACAGCATGTGTTACACAAACCCCAGCAGGCACGCGGAAGTGATGGATCATAAACCTCTCAGGACCGCAGGACTTGGCTTCATGCAGATTCCCCTCACATGAGGGGTGTGTGTGTGTGCGTACACCCTGATTCTAAGCTAAGGGCAATGGTAAAGACTTCTGATTGCAAAGCAGGGGGCAGAGGCACCCATACAGACTCCTCTGCTAACAAAGCTGGTCTGTATGCGGTGAGGATACCACTGAGGACGGTCAGTGACCGTACCTGCTTATGGAAATGGCAACCAGGCCAAACCACAAACCTGGCAAGCCGAGGGCAAGGTTACATGAGTGTTGCTGCCAAAATGTTGTCTGGAACTTGTCCTGTCAGGGTCAGGGCATTCAGGTATACTCATCCTGAACAGGATCTTCCCCAGAAAATGTGAGTGGTGGGGGTCAACCTATACTCCGTGTGTGTGTGTGTGTCTGTATGTGTCTGTGTGTGTCTGTGTGTGTCTGTGTGTGTGTGCGTACGCGCATACCTCAGCATATTTGACATGCAGCTTTTGACGTTTTTAGGCGACCGCAGTAGTTCTTGAAAGCATTTCCTGTGTGTTTAACATGTCTACCCTCGCTGCACGATTCACGAAAGGCCCTCACGAGAGCGCTATATTGATGTTTATCAAGTCCTTTGCCGGTACCCCCGAGCTTCTTTGAAGGCTGCAAATGGTCCACTCATGCAAGCCAGGAATCCTGTCCAGAGAGACCGAAGGTGTCAGCCAATCGCTCTACTTTAGCCAGCAGATCTATTCGGCGCTTCCTCGCGTCAGGGCTTCTCATGGTCAGCGACTGTACATTTGCAGACCCAGCAAAACTGTGGCCCCTATCCAACTACTCCCCCATGGCCCTGATGCCATGACACTGCACTCCTATTCTAAATGTCTAACGATGTTTCACGCTAGCGCTGAGGCCACGTCAACATGTGGTTGACTCGACCCCACTTGGAGAAGTCTTGCTTCGCATCCAGTTCCTGAAGCGGCGAGAACCCACCACTCACAACACGGGTCGTGTTATCTGGGCGAGACATGGAAGCGACAGCCAAGCATTCTCTGATTGAACTCCAAGCGCCTCAATCCCGCGACCCAGTCTGAGCAGGTAGCGCTCAGGGATGTCAAGTGCCACGATTTTCTCGAACAGATCATTCAGGGCTTGGTTGGAATGTGCCACGAGCACGATCTTCTGGTCTGGGAAGTTGTGGAAAAGCAGATTCACAACCTCAATTGGACCACAAGAGTCTGTACATGAGTCACCTCCCATATGCAGTTTTTGCAACTCACTGCTCGCCCTCGCCTGCACGGCGGTGTCAGTCTTGCCAGTCCCAGGAGGTCCCACGACCATGGTCAAGCCAGGGTTCACGCCCGACCGGATTGCCTCCACTTGCACGGGCGTAAAGCGGATAGAGTTCTCTCGCGGCCTGAGCAGGCGGTCCGTCACGAGGTCCGGCTGCTCGCTTGGGAGGCTAAGCCACTTGCATACACTCTGGATACGGGCCCATGTTGGGCAGGGTGTACGCCGAAGCGATCACTCCTGGCTCATGCATCTTGGATTTACTACTTAAGATTCGCTGGTGTCCATGCCACACTGACACATAAATTCGTCGCCGAGGGTCGTTCTTGTGGCCTCTTGGAGCTCAGAGTGCTGGCACCGCCTGTGCCTTTGACTGCTTCGAACTTCAACTTAAAAGGCCTCTTCAAGTCCTCCGGCACATCGATATCTTCAGCGTCGGGAAAGGATTCCTGAAACGAGCACGAAACTGCGGATTTGAGTGCGTAACAGCTTCTGGCGCAAGTGTCGGGGGAAACAGTCACAGTAGCATCAAGGCACCAAAATGTGGTCTTCGTCCAGGAAGGTGTCTCCTAAGACAACTCACACAACAAGCAAGCCCAGAGAGTCTGGGTGTTCTTTGCAGGTTTGGTTTTCAACATTCACATTGGAAGATGCCTTGCACCTCTGCAATACCTCTCGAACAGTACGAGTAGTTTCGATCGCATGTTCAAGCTGCTTTATTGCGCCTGCGCGGCGAACATCCCAAGTGCGCAAGGCGGCACATGCTTGCAGAAAAGCGTCTGAAGTCAATTTCACTCAGAACGGTTGGAAGCTTCCAGTACTGAGCCGCTCCGGGGTCTCCGTATCCGAGGAACAGATCATGGAGCCAGTCCTTTGCTCTGCTTTGCTCCGGCCGGTGTTCTGATTCTGCCAAGGGCATCTGGACAGCCGTGTGTTACTAAGCTGGCCGCAGGTACAACTGTGTCCTCGTTGTTCATCAGGCTCCTGCAGCCATGGTGAGGCCTACACTGATCATCCAGATTGCTGCAGACTACATCGAACCTTGGATAGCATGGGATAGCATGAACGTCCTGATCGTGTGAAGGATGGCCTTGAAGTTGTTCTCCTTCCTTATATTGTAGCAGCTGTAGCATTGTAGCACGCATAGAAGCACAGCACCGAGCACCACCTTCTCAGCGTCAGCCAAAAACTCACTGCCGAATTTGACACTAATTACGAAAAGAGGACTGTTATTTGAACCGTGACGGCGCAGTACTGAGTGCAGCCCACCAAAGACATTCTTGCCCACACCGGTCGGTTTGGGACATCCAAGGCCGACTAAAGACTTACGAACATGATACTTCCGTCGACAGGGTCAAGCTCGGAACCTTGGTCGTTCAACAGACACCCCCTTAACGTGAGCCACGAATGTCACGAAGGAATCGCTTTTTACGAGGAGCTTCCCTTCTATCACGAATCGCTCCGTTCTGTCAGCTTTCAGCTTTTCTCGGTTCACACAGGCTGTTGCTGCCGCTTCTTGCAGGCACGACTCGGCTTGCGGCGCAGGACGAGGTTCAAGTTGCTGTAGATCTCGGTCTTCCCAGACGCCATGGCCTCCAAGTCCTGCGCGTTCAGGTGGCTTCTAGCACGAAGCAACACACTACATATATATATAGGGTATGGTTTATATTACTAGTATCCCCATAATAAAACCCAATATATACACTCACCAATATTCAGAAGGAGGCTATCTAAGTGTACACTCACCAAAACGGTAATATAAACCCCACTTCATATATATATATACATATGCATATACATACAGATATACATACACATACATGTCAATGCATACACAAAGCCAGCGTGCGGGGTTTCGTTCGCTGAAAAGTAATGACACATCTCTGAAGTAATGAGTCTTAATGCTCGGCCCGCGCTTGTGCTTACAGTACGTAATCAAGAGGAGGTCGATGCGCTGTTTAAACTTAGAGCCACATACAGGTCACCACGAAAGCCAGGAAGGCACACACAGCATGGCAAGTTGCACGAAAGAAGGCATGACATAGACCGTACATAATCGCAATGGCAACCACACTGCGGGCACGGACCTGAGCGCTGATGGGGCAAGGTGGTTCCAATGACAGTGGCGTGTCAACCTGTGCAGCTGACCTCGTGTCTAAACTAGAAACTGCATGAGCACAGTAAGGGCGTCTCATTTCCGCTAGTGCCTTTGCGTGCACTCAAAAAAAGTACCTCCTTCTTTCTCTCTGGAATCAAATGCGCCTTTCTGCTGCAAGGTTCGCTCTGAGATACTCTGAGAGGGCCGCTGGTGGATGTGTTTCGTACAGAGCTGAGGGAGTCTCTTGGGCACTGCGACTGTGACATTATGCTCGGAATTGTCATTGCTTCCTGCGAGTATCTGAAATAGCCATTCAAGGACCTGCGAACTCAAACTCAGCCCGGACCAGTGAGCGCTTGGACTCTGCAAACTCAGAGTCCTGATGGTACTGCGCAGGGTCCAAAATCACGCGTGCTACTCGTCCGTCTCCGACGGGAGTCTTGCGCTCTGCAGGGTTCGGATCGCTGATGACATTGCCTGGCAGCATCTGGCAGCATTGCAGACGCAGCTTAAGAACGAAGGTCGACTCTCACACTTTCACACCTTCGTCGTCAAGCAGCTCTGTGATCTCCTGGGCTCTCGCCGGAGCGTGGGTAACTCAAGTTTAACACAACTCGCCCTGCACTCAGCGAGGCCGAGACTGCTCCACGCACGCTCACGACACCTCGGATCGTGCCATGGTGACCGACCTGACACGATCTGATCGCAGAGGCTGAGTTGCAGGCCGAACTTCTCAGGAAACTCCGCCACTGTGAGGTCGGCAACCTTGCCATCGTAAGGCTCCTCTGGTGCTTTGATCCTGGCGCAGCAAATTCAAACGGCTTTCTGCCGGTGCCTCAAGCTGCGACCGGGTGCCTGATCAGGAATATCACATCGTGCTCTCTGAGCGTGTCCCATTCTTCTCGGATCTGCCTCGTGTGGGAAGCAACCAAAAAGTTGCAAAGAAACTTCACGGGCCTTCTTTCTACGGGAGGCACCTCAACTCTTCTAGCACTATCAACAATGCCCGTCTAAACTGCAATCTGATGGGAAAGTCGGAATGTCGTATGGCCGGTGCAGGCGGAAGGAGAACAGCCTTTGGCAATTTGGAATGTGAACGGCGATATGCAAACCTTGAAAGAGCCTCGCCTGGTGGATAGACGAAGAGTGTGAGCGTTGTAAGTGTGAGTTGATGCCGGAAGCCTGCGAGGCCGAGCCCCTGCAAGGAACTGAATCTTTCCTCGTTCACTTTGCTTTGAAGTCATTCTTATATAGCTGTCCCCCCCCACCCTTCGGAAACCTTAAGCAACTGATATCAACTGCGTCCTCCCTGGTGCACGGACTTGAGGCCCTGACGGCAGAACTCCCGTCAAAGACCAGCGGACTTCTGCCCGGACTTCCGATGGAACCTCCTCTCCTACTTTTGGTCTTTTCACCTCAGCAGCTGCTCGCCAAATGGATAAGTGCTTGTCACCATAGGCATAGTACGGTGCTGGCATGGGGCGTTCATGACTTCCAGCCCACCCAAAGGCACCATCATCCGTCCGGACCCGGAGAAATGCGTGCCACCGTCATGATCGGCGGAAGCTTTCATCCTGCTGTTTGGAGAAAGAGAAGCTGGCTTCATGCATGCGCGGCAATCTTGACTGCACCTGGGAATTTGATCTTGAAGGTCATCTCGTATCTCATGCGTGGACTCCAATCTGAACAAATTGAAGTTTCGCAGCAGGTAGTCCTTGGCCATGCTGTGACCGGCGATGAACGTACTCTCATTACACCCTTCCAGACTCAACCTGTGTGATGCTGTGCGTCGTGTATCGTGAGGAACTGCAGATTGAGCTTGGGAAGTGCCAGGGTGTAGTCACCTGTGTCCAAGTCAAGAGGCTCTGGCAGCTCACCTCTGCATGGACGCTGGCCTGAGTAGTGTTCTTCTGGGACAAGATTCGGATCCCAAATCAGGTCCTCCGTCGGGTATAAAGGCATCTTCATCACGTCATCTTGCCTCGCAAATGAGACCATGTCATCGAGACTTCAAGCTGTGTCGGCTCTCAGCCTGAGCTACTGCAACTACGCAGCTGCATCACCGGACGTTCCAGTCTGTTGACAAGAATTTCCACGAGAAGCTTGCAGATCCGCTCTTCTTCCTCTGTTTTCACCTAGGCTTGCAACAACTCAATGTTACAGCGTAGCTGCATAAGACTCAAACCAAGACGAAGAGAGCTTAGGACAGCTGCCTTCTTTTTCCGCTTCTTCTTTTTGGGCTCTGCTGCCGCATCTTTCTCGGCCTCCTGAGCCTCCTGTGCTGCAATGGCATCGCGCACCTCGCAGGAAGCACAGACGTGACAGGCTCATTGCACGGCACATGGACCTTCTGCTCCATGGCTGCCAGCGTGGTATCCCGGGAGACCTAAGCCAGTGCTGTGCGACGTCGTCATGCTTTCGAAATCCGAACTCAGCATCGACTGATGTGCTCCTTGCTGCTGCTGCGAGGTGCAGGTCGAAGTGGCAACGGACGTACTTGGAATTTTTCTTCGACATGACGCGCCAAGGAGTGAACAGGAAGGACAGCGTCAGAAGCTTTCGAAGGTGAAAAACGCTGCAGGACTTTGCCTATCATACATGTGCTTTGGCATTCTTGAATCCGCGAACAGCGTGGTTACAGTTCTCAGATTAGGTGTGAAGGGATGGCACCAGGTGCGCCCTCCGCGTGGCACCACGATGGGCATTCCAGGGCAAGCCATGCTGCG
Organism: Symbiodinium sp. clade A Y106; assembly: GCA_003297005.1. Classification (NCBI taxonomy): domain Eukaryota; class Dinophyceae; order Suessiales; family Symbiodiniaceae; genus Symbiodinium; species Symbiodinium sp. clade A. The sequence continues at coordinate 28,282 of BGNK01001062.1, read as the reverse complement.
CTACGAAAAGCGAAGGTATTAGTTTTTACTCGTGCCATCTGCATGAGAGTGGTTTTCAGTCTGCGAGGTTCCTGCTTCGGCTCGCGGCCTATGCTCTTATGAGAATGGCGCAGCTCACGGCTGGGAGAGGTGGGTTTTGCTTGACGCAAACTCTCGTTCCACGGAGCTTCGTCTGCACAGCCATTCCGAATGCAAGCGATGGCTCAGGACTGTGGCGGGAAGTTGAGTCGCACCCAAAATTTGCGCGACACTGTTACAGGAGCGCGACTACGGAAGTTGGAAGCTGCAATCTTATACTCTATCTTCATCGTGGAATTCTGAAATTCGAGTTAGAAACACACTTCTTTTGTTCCTATTGAGAAATAAGCAAGCTGCCTTATTTCCTGTATAATTAACACATGACGAAGGATCAGTCTTTGCCTTCCGCACGAACAAATGGCGAGAGGCGAGAGGTTCTTGTGCCCTTTGTTCACGAGGGTCGCGCAGACACCGGAAGTCCTGTAATTATTACCAAGGCATTAACTCCTGTCGAGCCCTCAGCACCGATGTTTGACAAGTGTCGCATAGCACCTCTGGGTTTGGTTCTGCACGAAGAGGCAGCAGACAGGGCACGCGAAGAATCATAAATCTTGGCCCTACACATCCACAAACTTGCACCCCCAAAAACAAATTTAGTGGAAAACCCTGACCTATCGCAGCCGCAGGCCTTAAATCCCATCCGCTGAAAGCCTTACCCCAAAAAGTTCACTCACTTGAAGCACGAATGCTTGAATCGCTCCGTGTCGAATTGGGGGCGCTTGATTTTGCAGTGCTTAGCCTAAGCCATTGCAGTGCTCGGTGCGTGCTAGATATCTCCAATGTTCAACATGTCAGTCAAGTCAGACTAAAGCTTGTGCGGATTATGTTGTGCGGTCATGTGGTCATGTTCGTACTCGCAGAAAAGATGATTCAAAGGATTGTGCATTTGAAGCGGAGGAAGAGATAGTGAACATGATTCGTCAAGCGGAAAGAGGCGGATCTTGCATGCAAATGCATGGCTGGCTGGCTGGCTGGATGGATGGATGTACTTTTCCTGCCTTGACCTGCATTGGCCTTCTTGTTTTATTGGGACCTTCCATGGCTTTGGGCTCCTAGGCCCCCGAAAAATTGGGACGTAGAGTCGCAAAACCATGAGAGGTCCCAAGGTTTCGGATACCCATATTCTCAAAACATTGGGACCTCTCATCACGGTTGCTCCCCAAGAGCCCCAACGCCATGAGAAGTCCCGATGCTTCAGGGGTCGGGAGCTTGAAATTGTGGAAGGTCCCAATAAAACCAATTCAACCGATGTTTTGGAGCCTCCAGGCCGGCGCTCCTCGGAGACTCTCAAACGCTGGCTTTATTGGTTTCATTGTGACCTTCCATGGTCTTGGGAAACATTGGGACCTCTGGACAATTCCCCCCTACCGGAGTCACAAACACATGACAGGCTCCAATGTTTTGGGCCCCCTTCGTTTGGGCCATGCCCAAGTACTGTTTTAACAAGCCCGAATGGTGACAGCTTCGGATTGGCATTAGCATCATACTCGTTCAGTAGTTGATGTTCACATAAACCACATTTAATTTTTGTTCTGAACCTTAAGCAATGCTTCCTTTTTCTATAAGGCTGAACAGCTTCTGATTTTAACATATTGTCATTGTTCAATTCGAGCACAATTAAACCCTGGAACAACTTGTTTGAGATGCCCATTTAGTCAGTACTCGGTCACTTGCAACGGATAGTTAGCCAATGCTCTACCAATACGTGTTTTGAATGTCGTATCAACCACCACTGTCCAAATACTCTTCAATTAATTAATTACTAGTTACTAGTTCAAGCATTCTTGTTGAGCAGTAAACCATGTTCATGAGATATTCGTATGCTATTGGAGTCATGCATTTTGTGAAAGACTCGTGTAGTTTTTGAGTACGGATATGTCGTTCATTGAAACCGAAACCCAGTTAAATACATAGTATTGAGGTTGTGCTTCACTTTGATTGCCTGGTACAGTTGTTAAAGCTCACCTGCGAACTCGCTTGATACCTAACTGGGACCTAACTGATGTTCAGCATCGAGAGTTCTCCTGAAATGTAAGTAAGGCTGTCATGTTAGCAAAAACGGAAATCTGTAAGCCTTCGGTCAATACTCCACTAGTATATGGTTCTGACATACATGATGTTACAAGATTGTTCAATAGTTCCCGATAACAAGTAAAGGCTAAAGCACTAGAGCTGGGTTTTCACCAGTGCTTAATAGGAAAACGGCACAGTATTTCCTTGATATCTAACCCAATGGCCACTGGCTATTTCCTCTTCTGAACAATTTACCCATATGTGAATTATTCGATTACGTACTATTCCGGTAGTCACCACCTACGAACGAATGAGCACTTAACTGCTACATATCTGTCTCTTTTGTACTACTGCACCGATCAGCTGTTCCAGTATCGATTAAGATTAAAAAAAACATGGATATTTCTCAATACCGCATATTCTGTGGCAAGCAGTATTTAGGTATGAGGCAGAACAACATGAAATGTTCAACAACAACAGCAGCAACAACAACAAGTACAATAGTTCAATTGAACGCTGCGCAAGCGTGCTGTGCGCTTGGCGGGCGCTGTGCTTGTCGGACACTCATGTCAAACATTCTGCAAAGCTGAAGCGGACATCAAATCTAGTAAATCCTTGTCTGAGTGAAAAGCACCTAAGCTGTGACTGTGACTACCAGCACACGACTTAACTCGGAAAGTTCTACCTCCGTCACCCTCAGTGTGAGTCACAACCACAACCACAACAACATACACCAACAACAGATTGGATGGTAGCTGGATATTATTAGTACCTCCGACTCCGACAGAAGCAATAACAGATGTGTCGCAAATGCTTTTTGACTGTGAAATGTCGGGAACCGGAAATGATTAGTATTAAGATGAGACATGGGCATTTTGCGAACATTGCACGCGAAATATTTCATTGCATCGGCCAGCGCTCATGCACGTGAAGTTCTGGGACTCCGACATCAAGATAGCAGACTTTGGCACAGAGTACCTTCAGGACTTCGAACGGCAAAGGCTCGAAGTGTTCCAGCAGGGCTTCCCTCGGAGAGCGTGGAGGGACCAGGAACTGCTTCTGGCAACTGAAATTGGCCCATGCCTGGTGTCTAGCTTCGCGACATTCACCAGCATGATCTGCTTCAGGCTGGGATTGTCTGAAAACTCCTGAAAGCATACCTTACATTTTCAAGCTGCAAACACAAGCCACTCTGTGACTCTCACGGCTTCCGTGCCAGGTCGCTCTCTGCAGGAGCTGCAAGCGCTCATAGTGGAGATCTGTGACTTCACGGCGTGAGAGTGGCTTCCCAGTCGTGTCGTCTATCTCGAAATTCTCATAGTATCTTGCGGCAAAACGTCCCTTCTGATGAAACTTGACTGGGTGACCCAACTACGCCCGCCTGAGAATTCCAAGCAGCTGATTAACTAGACGAGCTTGTGGCAGCTGCGCCACTTTGGATCCTCTGCAACGCACCTGCCAGTAAGAAACAACATTCACCCGCAACTTGCCCACAACTTGCGCATGCTGCGTCGAGGGACATAGACAAACCATTCCCGGCGATGCTCGGCAATGATGCAAAACAAGGACAGATCGTTAACCAAGACCGGCGCTATCCGTTGTTTCATGCTGCGCTGATTAGTTGAAATGCATGTTGATGTGGGTGCAAGCTCGAGACATGGCCGACACACTTCAGTCTCACACCTCTAGCAACTACGGATCCCGTCTCAGCGTGGCACAACAACGTGCTTGTCCACCAACAGCGGTCGGAAGAAGCGCCGCGTAGGCAGCTGGTCCAACAAATCGATCATCAGCTCGATGCAGCCTGGGGAGAAACTTTGCCGAAGCAGGCACAGAGGAACCATGTCACATCCATTCTACGAGCATGCGCATGAAACGCAGTCAGCTTGTGCAGTCCAGCGACGCTCTAGGTAGGAAAGCTCCTGAACAAAATGGTTCAAGCTCACATTCGGATGCACTTCAAACCTCGCTGCCACAACAAACGTGTTTATCTGAAATATCCTGCAATCACTGCTAACGGATGCCTTTCGGTCAGAGCAAGTTGTGAGAGCGCTGCGGTGAGGCAGCGGGCGGAACCCAAGCAAACGGCGATGTTTGTTACTGCACGGTCCTCTATTCCCAAGTCAGTAAGCTCTCCAAACTTCTCCAGCGAAGCCAAGAACTCATCGAGCAGTTCGGACATGAAATTCCGCTCGTGCTTAGCCTGGGGCCTCAACAGCAGCACGGGAGCTCAGCCAGTGCGTGTCTGCGTCTTGTCTTGAGCGCCCAACGTCTTGGGATCAGCCTGAACTGGGTCTCGCACTCACCGTCTCGCACAACTAAGGCTACTCCGTGCTAATTATGCTAGTTTCCGTCTGACAATGTGCATTGGGAGTCCACTGCAGTCCGGCGACATACTTCTTCTGAACTTTCTTCCAAAATGCGGGCAACTTCTTGTTCAAAGACAGCAGCTTCCTTGGCGATCGGAAAACATGGAATACCTGTGTAAATATGCTACTGACAGCAGCCGCTAGAGTCGAACGACCCATTGCAGTCCAGTGTCTCGCGGTGGAGGTCGTTCAAATGAAACCAAGACTGCAGGCCTGTGAGCCTGGTACCATCACAGCTGCAAATGCGAGCAATCGTACAGCCTCAGCTATCTCAATCCATCTCAGCCCGGCTGCCTTAGGCAACACTCGCGGACGAAGTCTTGCTCCAAGCTCTGGAAGCAGTTGATGAGGAACTGAAGGACGTGAGACCTCGCTGCACAAACTGTGAGCCAATCAAACTGACTCTTTAAGAAGTCAAGCCATATGCGCAGTGCAAACGGCCAGGCTTCCGGCTTTTCCCGAAGCGTCAACCGCCCAGACTTCCACAGCTCCAGCATACTCTCAAAGTAGCCCGAAAACCTGACGCTCCGCAGGTCCAAAGGGCAGGATGAGGTCTCAACGCTCTGCCAAGCTGCTTCTCTTTGCGGGCAGCCACAGAGTCCCATGCAGAAACACTTCCATCTCGCACCTTCTCGAACAACGACATCAAGCATTCAAAGTCCGGTCACCGACGCTTCACAGCCCGTCCAGGTCCGCCTTCTCGTTGATGAGAAGCGCGATGGTTATCAAGTGCGCAAGACTTGCCTTTTCCGCTTCAAAACCTGGCCAGAGCTTCCGCTCCAGGAAAGAATTGAACTCCAGGGTAGTCACCTGCAGCTGCAATCAAGTGCTTCGTAGGTGTCAGATGGGACAAGCTAAAAGGTTTGTAAACATTGCACACATTGCGGGCAAAAAAATAAGGCCGCGGCCTGCTTAGAATCAAAACCACTTTCTTTGAGCTTGGCATAGATCTCCTCAACCACCTGGCCGAAACACGGTCAACACTGAGAGCTCAGCCCCAGGGCCCGTTCAGCCGCTGGCAGGCTCGGACGAATCTGTCGGCTTCGCCTGTCAGCAGCTCTTCTGTGAGACTTGGCACTGCTAGAATCTGCTGGACCGGGGAGGCAGAGGGAGCCTTCGGAACCAGATGACGATCCCACGCAAGCTAAAAGAGCGCACACTGCAAGCACCATGCTGCGAAATTCTACAGACCAACAGACAAGCCCAGCCTCGGAGGCAACGGCAGCATTTATTGCGTCTATCATTGTCTTTTGCGCGCGTATGTAAGCCTTGCACAGTCTAGGGCCTGGGTGTTGGCCGTGCAGTTTCAAGCGATCCTCCGGCGCTGTGGTGTCTAGTGTATTCGCCGAGAGAGCATTTAGCAGTGCGTGCACCAATCCGGTGGAAGGATCTAGCTATCCTATACCAAGACTTGCACTGTGTGTTCGCAAGGCGATACCATGGTCTCCTGGCCTTGCGCCGAACAGCTCAGCTTGGCGCGGGCAAAGAAATTGAAGCATCGGATATAAGCAAGCAATCAACTGTATCTCTCCAGTCTCCGTCTCTTCGCTAGCTGATTCCCCGGTTTTCTTCGCAGCTCGGCCCTGCCACTCTCAGCTGCTCAGAAATACGCTGGAACTTGCTCTCCTGGCCTTGAGTTAACGCAGCCAAGCCGTTCCGAGAGGCTTCCAGCAGCTTGGTACCGCACTCTGAACCCTAATCCTTGCCCTCCTGGTACCTGGGCACAGGCAAGTAATGCAGGGGCAGGCAACATTTAGCATATTATGGGAAGACACACACACATATCTAGGTGTTGCAAACAAGTTTCTTGGCCAGCAAGGCGGCTCGTCGTCGTCGGCTTTCCTGGCAAGGGGCAGAGAACAAGCAGCCTTGTGATACCCCGTCCAATTCAACCTCCAAACGCTTCGCGACCGTCTCATCATCATCATCATCGTCCTGCTCATTGCACTCATGATGGAACAGTGGTATGCCCCAACGTCCGAGATACCATGCCCTTAAGCTTCGCACTTGTTGCAAGACTCGTCTCTTCTTCTTTGCTTCACTGTCAGCCTTAACAGGATGGGTGCCAATGTCATAACTTGTGTCGGTGACGGAAGCTGTGGTCTTCGCAACACGGCCCTTCTTTGGTTAACACGTGCCGGAAGGGCTCCTTCTGTTGCACCTCGAGGTCTGCTATGCCGTGCAATTTTGTCATATCGTACTGTTCTACGCATCTGCAGCCGGCATGTGCAACATGGAACGCCTGCTTCGGCTTGCGTCGCTGGAGCCTTGCGTGCTGCAAGCACTTAGCCAAACTTAAACTTCAGCGTGCTCAGAAAGCTCTCCCAACCTCGTCTTTCGGAGTCTCTTTCGGAGTCTCTTTCGGAGGCTTTGCTTCTTTCTCTTTGCTCTCTTTTTCTTTGCGAGGGCTTTTTGGACTTCTGCGCGGGCTCCGACGGCTCCGGCTCCGACGACTCCGGCTCCGACTTCTCCGGCTGCGACTTCTCCGACGGCTCCGACTACGGCCTGTCGCGTCCCACGTCTAGGATCTTTACTTGTCGATTCTGCAACTTTTCGCGTGCTTGGGACCCCGACTCTTCCGTGACCGCGTCTCCGTCCTACTCCCACTGCCACTTCGAGCTCGCCATGCGCATGCTCAGGAGGACTGACAAAGCTAGCTATAACGTGCGTCCTCCGCGAATCCTTCTTCGTAGGTTCCGGTGGCCCAGCCTGCAGAAATGTCAGCAAGCCGGCACTAAACGGTCGCAGCAGTCCGTCCATGTGCGCCTCCGGGCGCGGTGCATCATCCGTGCCTCATGCCGATGGAGGGCATAAGGACACACAAGCAGCTGCGCACAGTCTGAGCTCAATGCTTAAGAATGTTTGAGCATTTCCTGCAGCACCTCCCTCCTGCAGAAGATCACTACACATGTTTGGGCAGATATCTCGTAGCATAGCGATACCTGGCGAAAGAGGTAAACAGGCAATCTGGAAATTGAGAAATTGAAACTCGAGAGTATGTTTCCAAGCTATGAGAAGCCAGATCGGCTCAACAATTGTCGGGGAGACTGCGTTACTGGAAATCTTTTGTTTATTGCTTGCTGGTCGGCTGAAACTTTTATGAGTAAGACCCGTTGAGGTCAAGGGCAGCAAGTTGGAGACACCCCTCGGACCTCTTCGGCAGGCTTTTTGTGCAGGTTTTCCGAGGTCAACGCGTACCTGTCGTTGTCCGAGAAGAGCACCACAGTCTGCAACGATGGGAACGCAGGTCGCACCAGCCGCGTCTCTCGTCCCGCTCGGAGTTTGCGCCTTTTGGCATAGAGAACTTTCCTGCTGCATCCTGGCAAGGCGGCTGAGTCTCATTGCCAAGTACTCTCATCAGATTTGTCAGATACGAGGATTTTCAGGCTGCAAGTCTTCTATCCGCAGTCCTGCAGCCAGCGCTTTGAGAAGCATCGCCGACGATCCCAGGACTGAAGAATCTGCCAGGACTAGGGGAGCCGCAGTCAAGTCAAAACCCCGGTTTGGCGTTATCTCGTCCACCTGAGGGCCGCATACATAAACACAACAAAAATTTGTGTATGTGTACGTGCGTGTATATGAATATGATATGTAACTACATACATATTGAACTACATACCCAGCACCCAAGATTTAGGCTTAAATCCGAAGCCTCAGAAGTTCCCTGCAGGTCCTCCCTGGAGCCTCAACGGCGTTGATCGACGGAATACATCAGACCGCGATATTGGGGCTTAAGCTTGCGGATATACAGCTGAAGGGGGCATGGTTTCAATTGTTGCAAAACGTAAGGGTTTGGATACTGTATCCGTTGGGGCATCGGTAGGATACCAGCAGCCTGCGCCCAGCCACATTTCAGGCAATGCCTGCGTTTTGCTGCGGGCTGAATCTCCAAACACAGGCCCAAACGCAGCGCTTTGGATGACCGCTCGGGGCATTGGGCTGGGTATCGGCCGGCAGCACTCAAAATCCAGGACTTTTGGAAAAAGCGGGTTCCAAGTACAGCCAAGCGCTTCATGTGACGAAGTGACTCGGAGGAGACGTGACGTGCGCTCGATTCAGACTCAGGCCCCAAGCCAAGCCGCAGCCTGGCCACCTGGCCACTTAACTTTTCGGCTGAGGCCCTCATGTCAAATGTGTGCTTTGTGCTTGCTGCCTGTGCGTGTTGCTCGGGCCCTGGGCGATGGAACAAGCTGTGCTTCTCATGACTGCAGACATTGTAGACCCGGACCCAACCGCCTGGCGCCCCCCCCCTGCCCAGTCAACATGCCGGCCCCAATATGAATGCATGTAAGTATGGTACCGGTACCGGAATGTGCTTAAGCCTTGCCGGCTACGGCAATTCATCATGCTGTGACATGAGCCGAAGTCCACACCAGGCTTTCGTGAGCAAACCTTGTACTGAGATGCCGAGAACGAACACGTGCATCAACACATGCGCCTCTCCCAAGAAAGCACACGCTCCACGATCTCGATCGTCAATGTTCTGCCATGCAAATACCAGATGCTGCTACTAGTTAACTACTTCTTTTCAGGACAGCGACAGCACACTCATTTCGAAGATTTTCAGAATGCATGAACTTGTTGCACTTCAAACGAGGTGGCTCACGTCGAAAATGATACCGAACAAAGTCCTGAACCAGGGTCGGACAGCAGGAACGTGCACAGAGTGCAACAGAAGCTCCTAGCTCGGCCTGGGAAGCTGTCCCACCAATCCCATGGAGTCCACGCCTGCCTGTGAGGTCTCGTCCGTCGGACAGAAATTGATCTAAATCCAGGAAAAGGCCTGAGGTCCAAGACCTTGCGAAGCGATAGCATCGACCAAGCACCTCAGCGGGATACCAATGCAAGCACCGTTGATGTCCAGCATTTCGGGAGTCGGGAGTCTATTGCTTTGTTGCTTCAGCTCCTCACGCAAGGGCAAGTCGAGCTCTTCGAAGAATTGCGCTTCTCAGAGCGGGAGCTGCATCCTTCGGCATGGCTTTGAGTGCTTGTGTGTGTGCGTGGCTCGAATTGCACTCATCGCATCTCATCGCCATCTCCTCAGGAAGATTCTCGGATGAGAGCTCCTCAAAGCATGTTGCATGCACAGTCTCATGCAAAAAAATGCCCTCTCAAGGGTATATAATTTTAGGACACCCAGCCCAGCCCCCTCCTGAAGTCTTCGCAGCACATCTGGTTGTCGCAGTGGCCCTGACCGCACAGCTCCACGAGCAGCTCGAGCCACATGCCCCTGAATGGACCTTGACAGATCACGCAGTAAGTCTGACATACTGTGACACTTCTGGCGCAAGAGTTGCCGGCCGCGGCTCGAAAGCCGGATCCCGAGTCCCTTTCACGATGACATCCAGGGAGCTTGCAAATTCCTCCGCAAGGAGCATGTGAAGACCGTCCAGCGATCCATCGACTGCTTTACAAAGCAGTCTGGCCAACTTCGTGTGGCCACTATGCATCTGGAAATGGCTGGGACAACAAAGAACAGATAGCAGCTGGAGTAGGGAGTAGCATACTTTGGAGTGCTCTGATGAGCGCTCAACTTGGTGGAGCTCGCATGAGAAGCGCCGAAAGAGGACCCATTCCGGCGAAGTTCGTGCAGCCTACCCGTACTTTCACCTGGCTCGGACTCATCCTGAGCTCTCGGTGACTCGATATGACAGGGCTCAACAGGAAAAGGTCCTCCCATCCTGCCCATTCAACCAATCCTCGAGGGATGTGACATCGAGCACTGCGTAGCCTATGCAATCTCCAGCCGAGGATTCCACCAACTGCTCTTGCATCCTCCGTCATCATGAAGGTGCCCGGCGGTGTCTGAGGCAGGGCGAGGCATGCTTCTGATTTTGGGCATGAGCGCATGACCAGGCCTCATTGACTACGTTCCATGCTTTCATGGCAACCTCAAAGTCCTCTCCAGTGATGCCGACAGCCCGGCCCAGCATTGGCAATGGCAGATACCTGTCAGCAAACGGCCTTTGAAACAAAGGTGCAGACCAAGCAAATTGAAGCAGCCTGCGTCCGTCATCTCCTTCTATAATCCTTGTGGTGTTGCTCTGGCGAGGAAACAAGCAGAAGCTGACCCCGAGCGTCGAGAACCTGGCCCCAGCCCAGCAGCTCCATCGCTGCCCTTCGGAGCGAGCTCGAAAAACCTGCGCCACAGAAGCAGCATCTCTGAAAGTCTGAAAGTGCTCCAGCCATGCTACTGCTAGCGGCTAGCGACACCAACTGGGCTACGACGGCTACGACTTCCAAAGGGAACAGTTACGAGGCGACAGAAACTAAGCAGTGCCTCAACAGGGCACTGCGAAGCTGCTCGGCAGTAGTTGCCGGAGCTGCAGGTTCCTTCGGTTTGCTCTGCGGTCCTGCAGACGACCCAACCGATGGTTCGTCACAGCGATTGCACAACACTTCGCCTGCAGTGAGCTGTGCTGCGCGACGCAAATAGACTCTTTCGGTCGAAAACGAAACCTTGTCACGTGTGGCTCCTGGAGGAGGTGCTGGCTCTGGAACAGAGGCAGGTGGAGCAGGTGGAGATGGGTTCTCAGGCCTGAGTTGTCACGGTCACACTGTGAAGGTATGGTCTGGGGGACTCTCGGACTCTCTTCTCGGGACAGTGAGCGAGCGAGAAAGAGGGTGGGAGGGAGAGTCGGGGAGAGAGATCGAGCGCATGCATCTGCACACATGCGTGCACACACACGACCGAGCACGCATGCACACCCACGCGCACAAACAAACAAAGAAACCAAGCCAAACAAAAACAAGCAAGCAAGCAAACAAGCAAACAAGCAAAAAAGGAGAGATCCCACGATGTCAAAGGCAGCTCGAGTGATCCATGCTTCTCCAGCAACCGATCCTCGTACATTCACGAGCAGCCATCCTTTGGGGAGGGACGAAGAAGCGATGGCTTCTCCGTTTGACAGCACATGGCAGAAATACCGTGCACAGGCGGCACGAGGGGTCAGTGATAAGGTGGAAGTGTTGCCAAGATTCAGTCGGGGGACTCACGGCAACGCCATAGCAAAGCGCAGAATCAAGACGCGATACATTACGACACAACCACTGTGTGACATCAAGAGGCACGGACTCGTTTTTTGGAGCATTCACCTGCCATGGAAGCGCTTTTACTGGTTTGAGTCACTGCATACAGTAACTGGACCTGATGCCCACAACAAGCCGGGCGAGCTGATAGCCACTGGCTGATCATGTCCCGCACGTTTTGGGCCAGCACAACACCTTGCTGGTCAGCCTGCCGATCAAAATGCCGACTGAAGGGGTGGCTCTGATTCTGTCTCGCAGTACTCCCGCCTCTCGGACACCTGCCATGACTTCGGCATGATTACCTGCCTGGCACGTCGCAAGGCCTTTCTTCCTGCAAGTCCTCCAACTCCCCTCCACTCTGTGCAACAGTCTCTGCGTCTTCCACAAGTCATGCCGTCGAGATTGGGAAAAGAAATCCACCTTCTTGGACTTACTAGTAACTGTCGAGATTCGAGAGGCAGGAGGTACCAGAATGGACTAGAAGCCAAAATTCTCGTCTATTGCTTAGGTCTTAATTACACCAAGATCAGAGATGCAACGAGCATACAGTATCTACGCGAACATTTTTTCAATAGTCCCTTTGATCAACGACAGCCAAGCATGCACTCGTCCGCGAAGGCCAACGCTGGTCAGATGGGGAACGACTGACAGACGTGTGCTCTGTGTGGGTGTGTGTGTCTCTGTCCGTAGGCGTGGGTGCGGTGTGGGTGTGGGTTTTTTTGAAGGGGGGTCAACGCTGAACATGCGGGGAAGGCCTCATTTTCCAACAAAAATTTTGGCATGACCGTGACAACAACAAGAACGGCGAGGGAAACCCTGTCCAACGAAACTCTCTACAGTGGTTCAGAACATCAGGGGCTAATCAGCCGGACGCACCTGCGTATTTCCCAACCTTCAAATGGCATGAGGCTAAGCCGAGAACCTCACCACACGAACCCTCCACTTTGCCCGTCCAGTTTGTCTTGCAGGTGACTGCAGGGGTTGTAGGCACTTTTAGATGCGTGTTCCGTGTTCCACGTGTGGCGATCACGCTTCCATAACATGAAGAAGTCCATGAGCAAGGTCCCCATCTCTAAGTTTCGCGCTCATTGCAAAAAACCCAGCAACGACGACCCGCAGCACATCTTCGTTGATGGCTCTTGTTTCTGGTCCCAGAATCAGAACTGATTGTTTTCTGTTTCGCCTGCTGCAGCGGTCTTGCAGATATGTCTTGCAAGGGTGGGGGTGTTGTGCATTCACAGGTCTTGGCAAGTTGTGAACAACCCACTGACCGTGCTAAATGTACAACATTCTGGCGTTGCAGCTGACACTGCCATGCACAGTTTATGCGGATCGTGATATGCCGTCGATGGTGCCCGTGTCAGGTTGGAGGGTCTGCAAGTCAAATGCGCACCGTCTGCCATGACTCACATAGATCTTTGAGCAGCTGTTGCCGCTCTACTTGTAGACCGACCACCAAGGTGAGTTGGATGTTGTTCTAAATAAAAGGAACCATGCCCAGGCATTAGGACAGAGCTTGCGCCCGCCCTTGCGCCGTCTTGCGCGCGCAGGGGTTTTCACTCATGTCAAAATCACCCTTGACAAACCATAAATTACCATGCATTTCGACTTAGTTAGTATGTTATGTATCTTGCGCCCGCCCTTGCGCGAGCTTGCACGCGCACGGTTTTTAACTATGTTTAGCCACCATGCAAAACCCTAATGCCGGCCTACTCTTCCTACAAGGGGCGGGGGTTTCGAACGGCATCCAGTTGACTTCGTCAAAGCCAAAGCTCACTTACTCCATGTGCTGAGTACAAACTTGCTAAGCAAACGCATATCGCTTCTTAAGGCGGTTCGACATCTCTGTCCTGAATGTGCCATCGGGGTTCTTCTCACACATCGCGTTGACTGCGTTGACCTCTTGAAAAAACGTCCGTATGGACCTGTCTTTGCTCGTACTTTGGTTGAGTGGGCCCATGAGCTGCCGTGGGCCCATAGCCATGCACATGCCGACACCTCCATGACTAAACTACTAGTCAAATCAATTTTCAGTTCCCACATGCGGCCCCCCATCAGCCTTCTTAAATTTGCCAACCGGAAGAAACGACCTTCTTGTGTGCTGCGCGAAATGTGCGACCATGAAATCAACGGGAAGGAAGGTACTTAAGCCCGGCCGAACCCCTAAAGAACCAGGGCATCTAAAACAAGCGCCCTGCTTTTTCCCTTCAGCCAAATAATGTTGGCGGTAAGCTTTTTTGTGTGAAACATGTGGGCCTCTGAAGTTCGAAACTGAAGTGCCTCTGCAAAGTCTCTGCTACACTCTCTGTTGGGCCTCTGGGGTCGCTCGTGTTCTTTTAACTCCCCCCGCGCCAGAGTCAGCTACAGCTACAGGAATGGCAAGCTATTTGGATCTGTACATGCACGAGGCGCTACAAGCAGCCTCCTATACACATGGGCGCCTAAGGCAGCCCCCCTGAGCGGGAAGAGCGCTTAAAGCTGTTCCCTCTAGATCCCTCTAGCAGAGCTGGTGCGTAGGTGGACGCCTTTACTTGGGAATAGAACCTGAGGTGGAGGACGTGGTAGGGCCACTACCTGCTTTGGTTTTGAGCTGTCTTGTGTTGACCAACACCTCCGGGAGGTTCTGGCGCATGCCTAACAACCTAAGGGCGTTATCCCACTCTTGTGGTGGGAGCGCCTTCGTAAGGATGTCGGCAGCTTGCGAGTTGGTCTCGACGTACTCAAGATCTACATCGTCCTCTTCTATTACCTCGGCAATAGAACCCAAGTTGACCTTATGGGTGCGCTATGTGCCTAAGCTTTGGCGGATAGCCCTTTTTAGCAACTAAGATCGTAGCCTGGTTGTCCTCGTGGATGACTAACCGAATTGGATAGTCGAGGATCGTCTGACAAGAGCTGCAATGCAGGAAGTGCTTCTAGGAAGAGGCTATGAGCTAGGGACACAATCTTTGACTCAGTGGTACGGCGACTCACTGATGTCTGGCGCTTAGAAACCCATGCTAGGGGAAAGAAGGTCTTAGGGCCCTGAAGGACTAAGAAGCCTCCGCTAGTGGACTTGGCGTCGTCCTTCTCCCCTGCAAAGTCGGCGAACATGCAGCTCCCTCGGCCCGTCCGACACGGTGCCGCATCGTTCCTGACCACTTCTGCACCTTGGTCGCTAGGTCACCGATCGGTTTGACTTGACCAGGTCAGGACGAGCCAGCCTGCCCAGCCACAGGGCCTTCATCAACACCTTGCATGCGTTCGGCGCGAGTTCCCCTGCCACTTCCTCTTGGCTCGGAGGAAGGAAGCTCTCAGGAGCGAAAGGGGTCGCAATGCTTCAGAGCCGTAAGGCCGGTAAGGCTTTTGTACAGGTCTACCGCCTGCTGTGCGTATTCATACATATCAAACGCCGTGGCACCCCGCAATGCGCCAAAGGCAGCATTCTCGGTGCTTTCGGGCTCGACGTTGATCGTGCAATGATTGCGGCCGAAGATCCTGTATACCGGCTCTGGGGGTTCTACGTCGACAACCTTGCATAAAGCATCCCAAAGGGCTGATGCTCCTCCTGCGGTCCAGAGAGGGTAAGATCATCTACATAAGTGGAAAGAAGAAGCTTAGTCTCGGAGAACGAAAAGTTACCCGGATGTTCCGACAGCTCTTGTCCACTCTTTTAAGGTGTTTCTCCCAAAGTCCGCCTGCTTCTGGGTGTCCGTACAGTGCCCGCAAAAGCAGCACCACTGGACGTGCGAAGCACTCGCGCCACCAGGCTGGTCGAATCTCCGGCGGCAGCTCTATCCAAGTTTGGTACTTGGACTTGAGAAGAGCTTGCACGCACGCTTTGACGGCGTCTGCGGCACTAGACTGATTGCCAGGCAAGCTACCATAAGCTAAGCTTGCATTAAGTCCCTGAACAGAGGCAGGGTTAGCACCTAACTCACCCTCTAGACCGCTGCGGCGCCCGCTTCGTCCTTAGCACAGTCACCTCGGTACAGTCACAGTCACCTCGGTAAACTATTTGGCCCTTGACCCTCTGGAGATGCTTGGCGTCTTGGGGGTTAGCTCACCTAATCTTCAGTCCGCAGCCCCCCCGTCCCCCNCTCTCCCTCCCCCGCTTTCCTGCTTCTCCCAGTGCCGGTTTTTCTCCCACCTTCCTGCTCCGGGCTCTCTGCGCGGCACGGCTGGAGGGCCGTTGAAGGGTCTGAAGGAACAGCGCTTCTGGTTCAGGCGCTGTCGTCCCAAAAAGGCCTGGGTTTCGTGAGGGCACAGCCCTTTGGGTTTAAGCTTATGATTTAGGGTTGACCTAGAGGGTTATACCCTACATAACTCTGAAGTACCGGCCGACTTTCTGATTTTTTAAACCCTAAACTTAAAACAGCTACCGTGGAAAAGGGGTGGGGTATGACCCTCTAGGTAGAGTTTAGGGTATCGCCTGGGCCGCCTCAAGTCTGTGGTTTTTGGAGGTTCCGCGACGGGGGCGATGTGGGTTCTGTCAGGTGCTGCACAGCTTTCTGAAGAGAAACTGTAGGAGCCTCGCGTCCTGTAAGGCCCTGAAAATGTCACAGAAAAGGAGTGATAGCCTGGTGTCAAAGATATTCACGGAACCTTTCAGGTACCCTCCACCGAATCCTCAGTCTAAAAATCCAACCTTAGTGCCTGTGCGACGCGCGGTGCTCTTGTGGGTTTGTTTCGTCCCAAACAGGAACAGCACGTAGACCGTCGGCCTCTTGCCTCACAGCTTCAGGAGCCTCAGGTGAGGCGAGCATTTCAGCTCGGGAGAGAAACCATAGCTGAAACTTCCTTTGCGGGAGCACCTTTAGGTATGCCGGGAACAGCACACATTAAGGCATTAAGGTCCACAACTTCTGCCACAAGCCTGGAGGCTTCTTCGTCAGACCCCATTACGGCAGCAAGGTCTTCGTAACCACTCAAAGCGGAAACGTGCTTGAGCTCCTGTTCGTTGTTCGAGTGCTCACTAGGATCATGGTTGCACTTCAGACCCTGAAAGGCTCATATAATGGCATTGGACGTTGTCATGAGGCACCAAGGTTTCTTGACCGGCTGCCCCCCTGACGCGGACACACCTAACATACAACCATCGAAGTCAACAACCTTAAACCTAGGATCCTTGAAGAACGCTTGCTCAGCCACTCGAAAGTGACGTCCATCCGCGGTCTTAGCATGTTCGGCAAACTGCGCAAACAACTTCTCAGACCTATCAACCTCTTGCAGGAGTCGCGCGCGATACTCACCACCTTTCTTCGTGAGCTGAACGCGATGCTACTGGCATCCAGAGGTGCAGGACAAAGAAGCCCAAAGATGGCTATTGGGAGGCGTACGTGCGGCACACCTACCTCCTCATTCACACGTCCTAGCATTGAGCTGGAGGAGCATGCGGACTCGAAGATTGCTGTGAGCTTCGTGGGTTTTCCTCTCCTTCGGCTGCGCTTGTTGCCTTTGCGGCGTGACTTGTTGTCACCAAAGCATGCTGTCAGATTTGTGAGGCCGGCGGCTTATTGGGACTTATGGGCTTGTTCGGTGTCGTCGAAACTGTCGCTGTTGAAGCTGGTGCGCTGCTTCTTGCGAAAACCGTGTTGGTGAGCACGGGTGACGCGCTGTGCTTGAGACGCGTGCCTGCAGCTTTGTGGCGAAGGTTGTCTGCAGGTTGTGAGGCTTGCTTGCATTTGTTTCCTGCCGATGCGAAGTGGAGGCGGTCAAATTCTGTGGTTGAACCATTGTGGGCAGCCTCTGCGTGGTGCCGCTCCCTTGTATGGCTGTCGGGCCAATGGGCATCAAAGTGGCCAGCTAAGGCTGCTATGCTTTTGTCTTTGAGTCTTTGAGACATAGGCAAGCTTTATGGAGACCTCTGAGGCCAAAAACTTGGGGACCTTCTGATCCGAGGGCTGCTGTTGACGACCTTCTGCACATGCAGTTGCAAGCTATCTGCCTCCGGGCCGAAGCTATCGAGCTCTATGATTCACAGCATCAGAACTTGCATGCATTGTACAGTTGGGTTGCTTCCTGCGGTTACTATGTTGGCATTGCTCGGGCTGTTCGGAAGCAGCAGCGGCATGGCACAGGTATTTGCTGTAGGTGGCTTGAACATCTAACTGCATTGATCCGGTCTCAGTGTCCTGAAAGTGGTCGGTTACGTTATTGCACTCATGAGACGGGTGCGACCTGAGGAGTCTTCTTTCTTGGTGTGCCGCTTGGGGCCTGAGTGTCGCGTGAGAGCCATGGAATCTTTAGAGATCTCGTCGCGTAGGCCGAACGCCAACGTGCCTGGAAAGAATCACCGTGGTGGCTCTACCTTGCGGCCTGCTGCACATAGACGGCGACCACCTCGTCACGAACGTGATGCGCATAAGTCTCAGGCCACTGCGGCTCTGGTTGCGAATGCTAGCAGTTTGCCCAGCACAACAGGTGACGAACCTGTCCCGGTTGACGAGCGCCTTGGCTTCCATGGCTTGTACTTGCGCTTGTTACGTGCTAAACTTGCCGTTGACCATATGCTTGGCCCACTTGACTTGTACGACCCTTGCAATTCTATGTTGCTCGCTCGTTGGTGTGGCACTAATGGTGCCGTAGTTCTCTGGCATCTCGTTGAGAAACAATGGAGTTCTGGCTGTGGCCCATCCGTGCTGTACCCTTTCGTGCAGTGCTTGCACGGAAAGGGCAGAAAGGCGATGGCTACAAGGTGCTTGAACTGTGAACTCCGTAGACGAGATTTGCCTGATGTGCGTGGAGTTGTGTGTCGCGCCCCTAGACACTCCACGTTGGTCATTCACTACAGTGCCTGGGTGTTTTTGCTGCTGCTGCTTGGGATTGCCATGGGGGTGATCTTTCAATCACTGCTTGCACGTGAGCATCGCTAGAAACCTTGGTGGATGCCACAGATAACATGGAGGGCGTATCACTACGCTGCTGCAGTAAAAACGCTAACGTGGGCTATCGCAGTTCTTGTTGTCTGCAACAACTGCCACAGGTGCCCTGATGGGCTCAAAACTGTTGTCACTACGACGCAAGGAAATCCGGCATTTTCTTCGAGATATGCTGCATAGCCCACCCAGACGCAACTCTGAGTCTTTTGCCCAGGAGGGTGAATCAGATGGCTTCGTTGCTCGCAAACTGGAATTTTGAAGCCTGAGGGATGTATATGCTGTGAACTAACCTTGGGCCTCAGGCTGAGTTTGAGGGTCCTCTTCAAAGGGAGGCCGTATGTGAAGCTTGAGAACTTCGCGGTTGATACGTCATCATGTCTTTTATGTCGTAGACGCTAGTTGCTCTCTGGGTGCCTCCAAGGAGGCATTGGGTGTGCACAGCAAACCGGGCGCTCACTTTGCAAACCCAGGCTCGGCTCAAACCTAAAGCCTCCAGCCTTCATGGCTTCAGCGGCTGCCAGATCTATAGGTTTCTAAAATACACCCCTTTTTAAAAAACCATCAAGTTTTCTAAAGGGGGTAGTATACGATAGCCTCGCACCCCACCATAGTTCGGATGAAAGGCCCCCTCAGCAGTGCAGCGGCCTGCCGGGGGCCTCCAGAAAACCAAACCAGAATCCTTTCTGTAATCAAAGCCACCTGCAGCCGGCAAGGCTGCAGCCCCAAGCTATGCTCTGGAGCGCACGTTGGCACACAAGATGCAGTATTTGGTGCCTTCGTCGCCCTTACTGGACCATATGGCCTTGTGAGCAGCACCATCTGCCAAGCACATCCCCCATTGGAAGCGGAGACGAATGTCTGCCCGCATGGGCTTTTCAGCAAATACCCGGCTCGGGGCTCGACATGGGCATCGCAGAAAATGGCCGAGAGGACGGTGGACAGCAGACACCTCCTTCGAGTTGGCTCACGATATTGGATCTTTCCAATGACATTGGTGAACCAAATGTCGAGTCCTCACGGTGGATGAATTGGCCCAGCTCCTGGAACGTCCCGTAAACCGCCCAGAATTTACGCTCGGCACGGCCTAGACGTTTCCCGTCCTAAGACGTTTCCCGGCACCACCTCATCGGAATATAAGATAAGGTTCCAGGTGTGGACGGAAGATGGAGTGGACTGGTGCTTTCTCTGGAGCAGATCATGGAAGCTGCCACCCATCCGGGAAAGACTGGCCACGTAAACCAAGAAGTTGGCAAAGTAGAAGGTCACCGGGGCACCGTCACTGGCGGTCAGTTTTGCTTCTTGGATCAATGGTCCTAGTGGACCACCGTGGCAGCTGTCAAGGAGCTTTCTCTGGCCTTTCGCTGGTCGTTGGAGGAACTGGTTTCTGGCAGGCCATGCTCTTTCACAGCCTCAACAAAAGCAGCAAGTGCACTCTGGGAGTGCACTGGCAAACTTGCTTTGAAGGTCAGCGGCTGCTGCAGTTTGCTTTTCTTCTGCGGAGGTTCCATGGCCACAAATGGCTGAGAGAGTGGGTTTGGGGCAAGGGCAGTGCCAATGTGCCATGCTTCACATGGGAATCAATGGTATCTATGGCGGTGTATGGATGAAGGCTGCAGGTCTAGGCTTTGCATGTCCCATAAACTGGACCTCTTTTTGGCATGACAAGCGATGGCAAGATGCCTGAACCTGCCTTTTTGAAGCACTGGTCAACACAGGCAATGGGAAGCGCATGTGCAGGGGATAGCCATGGGTGGCTTTCAATGGAGAACACCTATACATAGAACTGCTGCAGGGTGGCCATAGGATGGCTTCTGGCTTCTTGCCACTCCGCACCTGGGCCCTTGAGAAACCACCATGCCTGGCAGTACTTCTTGGCGACCTTCTTCTGGCCCTTGTTGGCCTGGGGCTTGCTTGATGTACTCCGTCCATGCCTGGCGACCTGGAGCAAGGCGGAGGCCCCGAAAGTTGGGGACACTTGGAACACCCTTATAATGTTGCCCCTACAGCGGATGCACCCGTACAGGACGGTGCCTTTGGCATCCTTTGCGCAGTCTTGAACATCCTTGGCGGCGCCTTTGGCTGCCTGGCTGTCGCAGCTGGCGCCTTGGGCCGCCCCGCTTTGTCGGTTGGACATGGCCGCCACGAGCTTCTCCTCGTCGTACTGCTGCAGAGTCTTGGTGCCGTTCTTGCCGGGCGAAAGCATGCGCAGAAGAACTGGGAATCAGCCATTTCCTTTAGTTGCATAACGAGCTGGAGGGAAAACTTGAGCAGCATGTGTCCTGCTGGGCAGGCGCTTCCTTGGCGTCCTGCAGATCTGGCTGGTCGCTTCGATAAGCCCTGTCTAGCCAGACCTGGCCCATCTCCCGTGGGTTGGCTGGGTGGCAAGGCCTGGAAGATGGTGCCAAAGTCGTGGACTGCGGTACTCAGGCTTGGCTTGTCTTGGTAAGCCTGTGGGGCCTTGTGTCGACGATCTCCACCCGCCGCAGGCTTCTCGTGCGCTGCCTGTCTTCACTGTCGAGCTCGCCACCCACAAAGATAAACCTGGTTGGCAGGGGCCAGGATTAGGGGCCTACGGCTAGCGCGACCCCTATCTACAAAAACCCTAACCTCTCTAGCTGTTGCTGCCTCTGATCGAAGCTCGGGGGTGGCTCGTCGATCTCGATGTCTATCTCCACCCCCTCTTCCTCTTCTACGCCTTTTCCGTGCGCCTTGGGCGGCACCCTCTTCTGTAGCAACTGGCTGGTCGGCTTCTCGGGCTCCTGCTTTTCCTCCTCTGCCTGCTGTTCCTCGGCCCTTCTGCTGCAACCTCCGGCTCGGAGTCTGAGAGCGGCGGACTGAAGCGCAGCGTGCAGGGAGCTCCTGGATGCTGCCGGTTTGCAGGACGCGACGCGAGGGGGAGTGCGGATCCGCCTCACTCCTCCCAGGTGCTCCTCCAGTGGGGCTCCCCCTGCCCGATCCAGGTTCACGAGCGAGCGCCCGCGTGCGACAGCACAAATCGCGCGCTAACGCCAACGTCCTCCTCGACAGCCTCTTCTGCAGCTCGCAGGTTGCGCCATGTTGCGCCTTCGCAGCATGGTGGCGCCTTGGGAAGTACAGCTCCTTGGCTGCACCCTTTGGCAAGAGGTACCCTTGGTGCGCCTTCTGCACCCGATGACTTTGGCCTCTGTCTCCTCGGTGGCTCGGCCGCTGCTGGATCTGGTGCGCGAGCCGCTTCCTCGGCGGACTCCCCTGCACGCCCAATCGCAACCGCCAGCTCCTGATACAACTCGGCCATGCTTCGCCAGATGTCGTTCGTAAAAAGCCTTTCCTACACTTTTGAAGCAAAACTTGCGAACTTCTCAGGCCTAAATCAATTGGTTCAGCAAACACTTGAGCGTCTGACGAACTGTCGCAGCATGTAGATTCTAGAGTAAAGCCGCCCCACGAAAGGTGTTGCTTGATTATCGCGTCAAGCATTTGTGCGAGCCGGATCCTCGCTCGCATTCAAAAAGTTCGGCAAGGAAGCGGAGCTTCGACTGTCACATCAATCCTCCAGCTAATCAGTTGTTCTCGACAGGTAGGCTAATCCCCATTGTCATTGCGACATAGTCACGCAACTGCTGGGATATGACCATCGGAGCACAGATAATGCAAAGCCTCAAAGTTAGAATATCTGTCTGTCTGTCCGTCCGTCTGTCCGTCCGTTTCGGGGGGCGAGGGCTGCCTGTGGATGTTCGAGGTCGTCTGCTCCCAGCGCAGAACGGACTTGCTGCCAAACAAGATACCGCAGGTGCTGAGGTCAGTCGCCCAGCACGAACAACAATGGAAGTAGTGCGGGCGGCTCTTCTGTTCTGCAAGGTTGCTGGCCTCGTACTTACCTCGATATTATCTAGCCTGTGCCTGCCATCACAGTGCCATGCTTGAACTTGTTCTTCGCTCTCTGAAGGCATTGCGAGGGCTCTTGTCATTCGTTAGGCTTCAGTCAGGTACAGTACCCCGCCAGCTTACTGCATGCTGTTTGGGTTCGAAGGCTTCAGGTGATTAAAGGGTTGCAGACTTCCCTAGACAGGAGGCACATTGCACTAAAGGTTTTGCTGAACGGGTATGGTGCAACAAGCGCCTCGATGCCGGCCCGGATTCGTAGGAGCGGAGCTTGAGATGCCTGCGGAGATGCCCCAGCTCCGGCCTCCAGTGCAGGGCTATCAGTATGCACCATGCCGATCGAAAGAAATCAGCCCGCTTCTGAACGGTTGGTGCTGTTAGGCATGCTCCTGGTTGGTTCTAGCGGAGGTCTACTACTTGTCAACAAGATTCAGTAACCTAGTCTGAAAGCCTGACGACCCCGTGCATGCTACCATCCTTGAATCGTAGTACTTATGCCAGTGTGAGGCCAGCAGCCGAAGGGACCTTCTGCAGCCCATCACTCACCGTTCGATCAGGACGATAAAAATCCGGGCCGCAAGCATTGACGGGCGGACCTGCAGACAAAGGTACATGCTCCACGTTGAGCAAGCCCAGGCCATCGCGAGTATTGCAAGACCAGTCAAAAACGAGCCAGCTTTGCTCATCGCAGGTGGAAACGCTCCATTGCACCCACATCCAGCGCAGCCTGGGTCGAGAGAGTGCCACTTCTTTCGCAGAGGCAGTCCCGACAGTCTAAGGTCCTGGCCACTGTTTACGCCAGGGCTGAACCCCTTCAGGCACGACGAGTGTGAGAGCAGAAGACATGTGCAGACCCGCCTGACAAAAAAGTCTCACCACAACTTGGCCCAGATACCGTACTCCCTGAACTGGACTGTGTATGACAATCCCAGCCTGGAACTGCATGCTAAAATCAGCAAAAAATGCCAATGCTCTGTAAGTCTGATTTCTTGGCTTTGCTGGCTGTTGCATAGGCACAGGCTCACAGAAGCTTAGTTACGCTGAAACGTACGGAAACATCCGCCGCGACACGAGGATAACATTACCAGGCGTGTTGCAAAGCTGACGCTTCGTCGGTGGTGAATCAAGTGAGTATGAGCTTCGCATTGCAAGCAGCTTCGTGGCTGCACATTCAATCAGCAGCGCAGACTCTGACAATGCAACGGCCGTTGGCACGATCTGCCGCGAAAGCGAAAGGAAGCATTCAATCCAATGGATAAGGGTAAACAGCCTCTTTTTGAAGCCGTACGGCGGCCATGGCTTTGAAGGTTTCTGTGGGTCTGTGCTGATGCGCATGCGCTGCGCTGCTCACGGCGCCAACTCCTCCAGCAAAGAGCCTTCATCAGCGAGTTCCTGGAGCGATGTTTTGAGATCGCACGAGCCTGGACTGGCTCCGACATCTCAGACTCTCGGCCCTGCTCTTAGCTGCCTTCAGAATGTCCAATCCACCAACCAACTTCCCTCCAGCATAGACCTTCACACGAGCATGCAGAAAACCAGCCCAGCAAAGCAGACAACGGATGACATCAGCCTGTGGGTACGTCGGCCAGTTGGAGTACTCCTTGAGTCCTTGCCGAACCTCCTGGCAGCTCATGCTGTGGTAGTCAGGGAACATTACACAGTTGCAGCGAATCCCTGCAGACTCGCAAGCGCCATCCTCATCAGAGAGAATGTCGAAGCTGTCATACCTTTCTGGATTAGGCACGGCAATCCGGACTGGCCCTGCCAGGGCAACTCATGTCGCCCATTCACTGCTGAAGCAAGGTGGGGATCAGTGGCGACATAACACGTGCCCATGCGGCTAATCCAAACCTGTGACCCCGGATTTAAAACAACTACGTAACTACTGGCACACCTGCACCGGAGCGATGAAGAGCAAGGACGAAGACATGACAGACGCTCTCGCCCTGCGAACCTCGAGCCTAAATAATTCAGGAGGGACAGAGTCTGGATTTGTTGCACTTCACAACTTTTGCCGTGCAGAAGCAAAGTACCAGGACAGGACATGCGAAAACAGCACGCAAAAGGCCTCGAGTGCTGCGTGCAATAGCCGTGATGCTTCAGAATGTTCGACCCCGGTGGTCTTTACACCTGCCTGACTCTAGTTAACCGCAAGGAACGCCATACATCTGACAACCTGTCAGTAACTGACTGACAAACACCCCGACTACAATTGTACGCATTGCCATCGTAGAGCCGGATTCCCGTCTGACTGCACATTTAGGCAGGGTAGCAACCGCATATGACATGCAGACAAGGCACTTGATGCTATTTTCGCCAAGAAGGCTGACAACCTTCCTGGAAAATCCGCACCGCGGTTCATCTGGCGTGCCCTCACCAACAAGGGAAGGATCCGCGAAATGTGGCTGATGAAGGACCGAGCGTTGCAAGAACAGTTTTCAGGGAAGGAACTTGACTCAGCAACCAACACTGCGAAGTGAAGATAATTTGCAGAAGTGGCCTAACCGCGCACAACCCAGTCAGTACATGATCGAGAAAATCTTAGCCCTCATTTTGGAGCCCGTCCAGGGATTTATGCAGGGTCCGACCTTCATGAAGAGCATGACCGGAGCCTGGTTAATCAATCCGTGGAGCCTCTCCTGACAGTGCTCGCGCGTGTGCAATGGCCAGTTCTTGAAATCGGTTGAGATCGCAGGCGGCCGCTCTACCGACTGTCTGGGTGCGAAAAACTGTGTATTTATGTATTTATGTATCTTGATGTGAATGCTCTGTGGGTTCGGTGTGGCAGCTGGGGGTCCACCTCGAAGGATGGGTTTTGCCTGGGATCTGGGCTGCCAAGCAAGCAAATCAGCGAACAAATCAAACAAATGAGGAGTGAGTACATGTGCTAAGGTCGCGAGGATAATCGCGACCAGGCATAACGAAAAATGTAGTTCGAGCCGGGCTTCCGTTTCCTACTGGCTAGGTTTGTGGAAGAGGGGACAGCTAAAGCAAGCTCGGATTGCTTTCTGTTTGACCGTTGGCGAAAAATCTGCCGGTGGTCAAAACACACCGCCACTCAACAATTTGTGGCCACCCAGCTCCACCTCCACTCCCAACACCAACACCAGCGCCTCAACATCCACACGGTCAAGAACGCCGTTCACAGCATACCAAACGGCGTCATTCACTGTGGGAACCACTTCCCAACAGGCTGATGTGGTACTGTCCTGTACAATACCACACTTCCATCACAGCAACGTTCACAGACCCGGAGGTATTTACCGTCCTATACCTTCCAGGACCACTCACTCACCACCTCAACACCTACAACACCATGACCAAAGTGCTGCCACAGTATCGCTGGGCACTTAGGGACTGGGGAAAGCTCAACAGAGCTTGCAGCTCCCCAAGGCCAAAACGCAGTACGCCAGGGCAGACCCATCGCGTCTTTCGTCGGCTCAATGCTAAGATCGCTAACACACGACTTAAACGACATCATCTATCTCATGCTCAGACCAGCTTGCCCACAATCGTTGGGCAACTTAGACACACACACCATCAGCTGTGTGCCTTACGTGAAGCTTTCGGCACCATGCACGCATCTAGCGAGGAAGAACAATTCCCGCTATCGTTCTACAACCAAGATCTGCCAGGTTTTTTCCCAGCATCTCAACTGACAAATTCCTCGCCAGCTCACAGCTCATGACACATTGGTACCGAGGCAAGTTCCGCAAGCATGCAGACACATTCACTTCCATCCATCACCAACCCCTTCCAACAATGCGAGTACACCGCAGTAGATCTCACACCCCCAAGCAACGCCGCCACACCATTCTCCTCCAACATCTCCCAGTCATTTGCAGGACCGTGTTGCTTCTCAATTACTGTTTGGTTGGCAACACACACTCCTACAACAAACTCGAGGCGCTCCAACGGGCCCTCCCGCCAGCCCAGTTTTATGCGAAATCCTGGACACACACTTTCTGCACCCTCACACACAACGTCAAATACACCTCACCATTAGCGGTTTTTTCTCCACACGGTACGTTGACAACCGCCTCACCCTCGTACCCAACGCCAACACACACGGCGTCCACTTCCGGCAGTTCCTGTCTCCACAGTTTTATGGCCCCGCCCAATTGTCTTGAGACAGAACCCGGCCTCGACTTCCTCGGCTTCGCTGTTGACCCCAACGACCCCAACGACCACAGCATCCGTTGCAAACCCACAGCCAACCTCACAGACATCATGTCTCGCCAATCGGCTTACGCGCCATTTTGTGCAGAAGCTTCGCAGCCCGAGCCATTTCGGCACACCGGCTGTCCACACCTGCTACAGCCACAGACAGAGCCATGGAGCAGCTTAATGAGGTGTACACAAAAGCTGGCTACGACCCGCAGTGGACCAGACGCTGCCTTAAAACCGAGCCGCATGCACTGTTGATGCCTGCATCGGTTTGTTCAGCTTACATGCCATGCTCTTGATTCTCAGCAAGTTGCAGTTCTGTCTCAAACATTTGCCGATAAGTCAGATAAGTTCGATGCGCAATGTCTTTGCCCACAGATCCATTCTCGACCATGTCCGAAGAACAACGCATCGCCGTGACTGATGCTCTTTATGCTGCTCTCACACAGCCAAGCTCGGACGATGACGGCGGCAACACGCAGCAGCTCAGGATCGTCAGTCAATCCCACTGACGTGACAGATCAAGAACTGAGCAACATGCTTGCAAACTTCATACAGGTCACCAATGCCACCATCACTCAGCTCCTCAGCCGCGTTCAGGCCCTTGAGGGCGCACAGGCCAATCATGCTGGCACGAACATGAGAGCACATTCAGATGACGATGCGCCGGGCCAGTATTACACAGCTTTAGAGCCGTTTCCACGCCCAGAACACACAGGAAAAAGAAGCGCAGTACAGAGCGTGCCCTCGACGTTGTGCAAGTTCACACAGTTACTCATGCGGGTACTATGGAATTGCACAAGCAGCATCACTGGCCGCAGCCATCTCACTGCCCCACTTCTCTCTCTTTTTGCGTAACTCAACATGCCAACATCCTGGCGCTCTCGTTCCCCTACGGGAGCCGAGTGGAGGTGGCACTGGGAGACTGATGGCAAAACCTGGTGGCACTCCTGGTTCATAGCATCTCGTGAGTGGCTCCGTCGAGTGCAAGAAGCAAACCCATCCAGTGGTGCAGCCACCACAGCGATGCCACCGCTGCCCAACGCTGAGGCATCCCAGTCGTCACCCAAGAAAAGGAAACGCTCCCGTACGCCGTGAGCCAGCAGTATGAATTCGGTGCATGTCACCAACAAGATTGGCCAGCCCTAACAGACTTTTCGACACAGTGGCGCGATCATTTGCACAAAACAGGGACGTGCTTCCTGACCACTGTGCACACACCCACACACCCGATGACTGCCCTGGAGGTTTTGCAGCAGGCATGCGCCCCTCACACGGGGCTCTGTGTGTCAACCTCTCTCGTACAGGAGAGATGGGGCTCACAACCGATCCATTTGCTATGTTTTGCCAAGTTGATGTCCGAACCAAGCCTTTGCATTAGGATGAAGAAGCCGATTTACACATCGTTTGCAGGGGGCAACGACAGAGTATTTGGGATCGCTGCCAACGAAGATGCTCGTTTGCTCTGGTGATGCACTGGGAGACGTCCTGGTGTGTACCTGCACGGCCAGCCCAAAGGATCCCAAAACATCTGTGAAAGCACTACAATGGTGAGTTTGAAGCTCAATCCGAAGCTGCATTACGAAGTTGGTCAACAGGCCAGAAGCTCCAGGTGATGCTTGGCTATGCACACTTTTCAGCCATACTCGCATGCACGCGTGCCGCAATCTGTTACTGTTTCATGTGACACATGACAGCAAGCTCGGCAACATGTTAACTTACAGTAGCAGGAATCCGTCCGAGAGTGCAATCAACACTTTCTCGGTGTTTTGTGTGTGCTGTGTGTTGTGTTGTGTGTGTTGTGTGTGTTGTGTGTGTTGTGTGTGTTGTGTGTGTGTTGTGTGTGTTGTGTGTGTTGTGTGTGTTGTGTGTGTTGTGTGTGTTGTGTGTGTTGTGTGTGTTGTG